>JAQPPZ010014634.1:7982500-8117339 GCA_028583015.1 Wollemia nobilis
AATCAGAGGGGAAAAGGAAAGAGGGGATGTAAATCAAATTATAAAAAGCAATAAAAATGAAAGAAAAGTAAAGGAAAGTGGTAAACCTATCTAGTCTAACATAATGAGTGGTGATGTGCCAAAGAAAAAGATATAAGACTCTCCTAATTCCTCAACGGACTTGGATGAACACATGGGCAATGGCCGACAGTGCATAAGGAACACATGACCCATTTTAGAGTATGCAACAAAATAAAATCCCCATTCCATTACTTGGATAAATAAGTAAAGATAAAGAGATATTTTATTAACATGAACTTTGTGTTACATACATGTAGAGGGAAGAGGTTTGAAAACTACTTTAAAGGCTAGGCATATAGATTTTAGTTTACATAAGCTTATATATATATATATATATATATATATATATAATGTGAATAATAATGTTATTGCATATAAAACTATATAAGATCAACTAATTTAATTTTTGAACTTTTTTTATTAAATTAAATAAGGTGTGTTGAAAGGTCCCCAAACCTTATACAAAAATTTTGAGACAAGGTATTGACATGCAATCAAAGACTCCAAGACAACAAGAGGTCGAAAATGGGAGAAAAAAAAAAGAATAGCCTACCCATAGGAGATTACATGATTTCAGAACAACTGAAAGCAAAGACAAGACCAAGTAGTTAATAAACCACCAAGGGCCCTCGAGAAGCATCCATAACAGCCTAATAATCAATCTTCCTCAAAACAATCCAATGAGACATAACCCAACAGTTTTGAAATATCTTCCTCTTCACGTCTTTCTCCACTTCCAATATTTTCCTAGGTTGCCACCTAAAAACTGGATATTATTGTTAAAAACTAAGGACAAAACTGGATAAGGAGGAATTTATCATGCTCTATCCAGGTATTTCGCTCCAAGCCAATTTGAATCAAACCAAACATCAAAGTCGGATTATAGCCCATAAGAGCTTGGTATTTCATGACTTATAATAGCCCGCAATAACTCCATATCATGCTTATGCCCAAGCTAAGACTTAATAATATTCCCTCCCAATATCTAGGGGAAAATCACTTCTCCACACTATAAGACTGTTTTGTTGGACTCCAAGGTTGGCAAGGCCATCAACAGCCCTATTTCCCTCCCTGTAGGTGTGAGCTATTTGAATCTCCTCCATTGATTGGTATAATATTTTAGCCTCTGTTATCATGTTTAATATTTTCTAGTTGGGTTGATTCAGATCTTTGAGAGTATTTATTATGAATAGAGAGTCCCCCTCGATAATCAACTTTTGACAATTCATATTTTCCAGTAATAACATCCCTTGATATAATGCTCTGGCCTCGACAAAATTGCAAGTTTGGTCTTTAATATTTTTTGCAAATAGGAGTATTGAGCCCTTGTCATCTCTAAATAGTCCTCCAGCACTCGCAACACCTGGGTTGCCTTTGGAAGCACCATAAAAATTGAATTTAATCCAACCGAGAGGTGGGAGAACCCACTTAGTTTGTGATCTCAACTTAGGTTGGATTAAATTAGATCCTCTAGGCCTCAGTTTAAAACCAGTTTCTAGTTCAATCTCATATTCCTTCTTATCCTCTACCATCAAGTCCAAAGGGAGCTTTGATATGTTTTCTACCACTATAGAAATAGCTTTTGAAAACACCGTGACTACATCTTATTTTCTATTTTTAAAAGCCCTGTTGTTTCTTTCTTTCCAAATTCTCCACATGAGATGGGGTAAGCCAAAATACCAGACCAGTTTCAGCCTCGAGCCCAAAAATGGTGAAGACCATTGGAGGCTCAAGTTAGTCACACAGCATGGAGCCACCCAGCTAACTCCTAAGACCTGCAAAAAGTTATCCAAAATAGCAAAAGAAAAAAGCATTGAAAGAAGAGATGGTCTGAGGATTCAGCCCACGATCCATAGAGAAAACACATGTTTGTTAAATACATCCCTCTCTTCTAAATATTATCAATGGTAAGTACTTTATTATGAAGAACCAACCAATAAAAGATGTTGATCTTAGGGGTAAGGCCTTTCTACCAAACTTTGAAGGGAGGGGGAGGAATCAGGTTGGTTGAATCCAACAACAAATATGTTGATTTCACCAAGAAAATCCCATTCTCCTCCCCTTTCCATAGCAGAGTATCTTCCTCATCTTGAGATTTTAACACTTGAAACTTCAAATTTTCTATAACAGAAAACCAAGCCTCCTTCATAGGAGGACTTAGGTTATCAGTTCTCAGACTCTTCCATTTTTTAACTCCTACCACAACTTCCACAAAGTCAACAACTTTTGGACCAAACAACGAAGAGAAAAGGGGTTTTACTGGACCTAACAATGGAATTTGAGATAAAGCAGTATCTAACACCTAGGGATCCTCCCAAAAATTGATCTTCTTACCATCTCCCAGATTCCATCTTACACCTTTCTGAATTAACTCTCTTGACAACACGAGACTCTTCCAAAACTCTTAACCATTTTTAGGAAGAATACCATTTAAGAAGTCCTTGTTTTGGTTTAGGTACTTAAACGAAACAATGTGCACCCATTCCATGTTCAATTGAGTAGTTAAGGCCCAAGATTGCTTAGCTAATAGAGCCTTATTCATAAGATCCACTTTTCAAAAATCCAGCCCCCAAAGACTTTTCTTCTGCAAACTTGTTCCTAAGAAACTATGTGAAATCTCTTCTTCTCCTCTAAGCCACACCATAAAAATGCTTTCTATAATTGTTCAAGAACTTTCAAGAACAAGATCTAGGAGGTTTTGTTCGAATTCAGCCAAGTAATACATGCATTGTTGTCATACTATTGTATGGTTTTGATGTAATAAATTAAAAATAATATATATATTTTTAATTAAAAACAAAAAAATTATTTTATTTATTTATTTATTTGATTGAGGTTAGTGTGAGAAACCCCTATAATTGACGCTTAGGGTTGGGCATCCCCATCCCAACCATGACCTCTAATAAGGATGAGAGTTGAGTTTATCAATAGGGGCCAAACACACAACCATGCACACACCCATCCCCTCACACACTCGTCCACGCTGCGGTTTAAACCTTGGACCTTTCGAAGAGCGAACCGTTGCAAGACTGTCCCCCGAGGAGAATTAAAAACAATAATACCACATGAACATTTTAAAGTATTAATAGATTCTATTAAGTCTATATTAAATAAATTTTATTAATACTTTATTATATAAGTATAATATTGAAGACTTTGAATCTAAACAAACAAGGTTATACACCAAACATCAATAATTAGGAAGTAAATATTGAAGTATAAACATAATCATTTTATATAAATTAGTTTAATTATTTATATATATATATATATATATATATATATATATATATATATATATTTTTTTTTTTTTTTGAATTTGGTTATTGTGAGAAACCCCTTATGACTTTGGTTATTGTGAGAAACCCCCTATTACCGACGTACAGGGTTGAGCAATCTCCTCCCAACCATGACCCCTCCTAAAGTTGAGATTAGGGAATTTAACACAAAGTTACTACACACACATCCCCTCAAACACTCGCCCACACTACGATTTGAACCTTGGACCTCCCGAAAAAAAGACTGCACCATTGCACTGCACCCCCAATATAAATATATATTTTCAAAATTATACTTCTATATAATTATTTAAAAAACAATATTATCAAATATTATGAATGCACATTTCAAAGTATTAATAAATTTTATAATAAACAAAATTTATAAGTTATACACCACACATCAATAATTAAAAAAACAAATATTGAAGTTTGAATAAATGTACTAGATATCAAACTGGTTAGATTCTTTGATATTTAAGGAGAAGACCAAGGTTCAAATCTTACCAATTGACAAATGGATAATATCCAAGCTTTGTTGTAATACCACTATGTGCTATGTGGTGATGATGCAATATAAGTACATTGTTTCAATCTCATATAACTAATTGAAAAAAAAAAAAAAAGATGTATTAAATAAATATCATCATTTTATATAAATTAATTATATATATATATTTATATTGTATAATTTTAAATTAATTTTTTTTAATAAATTTTAAAATTAAAATAAGATGGAAAATATAACTAAAAATCACCTTTTGGTGACTTAAAATTTTCTATTAAAAACACATTTTTTTAATAAATAATTATATTTGAGGATTACAATCATAGATAATTCAATTGGAAACCGACTTAAGTAGCATCGTTGAACAAAATAGGTCACAACGGTCAAAAAGAAACATAAGGTCACTTACATTGTCTATGAATGATTTAGAATTCCAGATTTAATATTCCAATGTAAACCTAACGTTGGTGTTCACGTTTAATACAAATAAGACTATCTTAGATATAAAGGTAATATATCTAAAAATGTTTAGAGTTATCAATTTTGAGGCGTTCATTTATACAATATTTTATTAAACAGTTGCAACAGTTGGTTAGTCGGTTGTTTTAGTTTAAATATTTTAAATGTTTGCAACTGTTGGCTAGTTGGTTGTTTTACTTTAAATGTTTTTGTTAATAAAAAAAATTGTTTACGGCGTGACATATATGACCTTTTTGCCTCCCACCCCCTGTCTGCCATTGTAGGAATGCTAGGAACGCCTCTCGGCGTAATAATATTAGACAAAGTTTTTTAAGGGTTAGTGAATTGATAAGTGTTTGTCTGCCACGTATTTATTAAGAAGACATCGAGGTTCAAATTTTGGGGGCAGCCTGTTTGTAAAGGTAGTAGTCTGATGTGAATATTTTGGCAAATCCCAAGCGATCGGTGTTCCCTTTTATGTTGGACCAAGAATAACGAGGCGGAATAAGTTTAGTGGAAGCAACCCATGACAAAGTTTCGTTAAGGTTAGTGAATAGGTAAGTTTTTGTCTATCACGTATTTATTAAGAAGACATCGAGGTTCAAATCTTGGAGGCAACCTGTTTGTAAAGGTAGTAGTTTGACGTGAATCCTCTGACGAATCCCAAGCGATCGATGGTCCCTTTCACGCTGCATCAAGAATAACGAGGTGAAATAAGTTTAATGGGAGCAACCCATGTGATTTAAACCCTGTACTTGTTAATTACTAAAGATAGTGTGGTTGAACCCTTGCAAACATAAGGTCACTTACATTGTCTATGAAAGATTTAGAATTTCAGATTAAATATTCCAATGTAAACCTATCATTGGTGTTCACGTTTTGAAATTCAATACAAATAAGATAATATTAGGTAAAGTTTTTTTAGGGTTAGTGGATTGGTAAGTGCTTGTCTGCCACACACTTATTAAGAAGACATGGAGGTTCAAATTGTAGTAGTCTGACCTGAATCCTCTGACGAATCCCAAATGATTGGTGGTACCTTTCATGTCGGATAATCAACAATAACAAGGTGAAATAAGTTTACTGGGAGCAACTCATGTGATTTGAGCCCTATGTTTATTAATTACTAAAAATAGTGTAGTTATAACCAACTCCTATATTTATTTTAATACAATAAAAAATTATATTAATATTTAATATATATATATATATTTTTTGGACAACTCTCAAATATTCCGAGGTTATTAAATCTCTATAATTCTTGTAAAACAAACAAGGTAACGAAACTTCCCAACCTTCTCATTTTTATCATCTTAATTAAAAATTAAACCATATATTTATATTACCTTCTCATTTTTATCATCTTAATTAAAAATTAAACCATATATTTATATTTTATTGACATACTTATCCATGAAACCTTGAAATCTCAGTATAAAAAGGAACTATATTTATTCTATCTGTGCAAGATTTTCATTTTTATAAAATTTTAATATTATAATCTCAAACTCCAAATATGACAAAATATTAATATATATATCCAACTAAAAACTGGTACAAACGACAATAAATGATAATACACATGGTTTTCCACGTCTCGTGGAAACCCTAATTTCATGGTGGTTAGGTTTTTCAATGGAGATTTTTTTTTTATTTTACTGATTTAGAAAAATCCTTAGACCATTAAATACATTGTACTTGGATGCTTGTGGCAACATGTAAATGTGGGAGGGAATCCACCCATTAAAAGTATCTAATAATAATTTTGTAATGGGTTTAAGTCAATGGTATATGGTTTTAATCCTTTATTTAAAAGATTTAAATTTCAATTATCATGTTTAAAAAATAAATTAAATTTTCTATTCGGTTTAAAAGTCTTGCATGTGCCCGTTTTATAATAAATAATATAAGATATGATATGTGAATCCGTATTTTAACATTAATTTCCTCGCTGATATTTTAACATTAATTTCCTCCACACATGGTGTGGAAATATTCCTAGGTTTTCTAGTACCACTTCAATTGTTGTGATGGAATGTTGAAAACAGAAAAGGAACAGATCCTAAAGTATCACTGTAGTAGAATAGAATAATTTTGTTATTGTGCTGCTTTATCTTTTTGCTGTTATTTTGAAAGCATATTCTTTGTACCTTCAAATTTTAAATTTTGTTTTAGGTTTTTAATCCTCAATCATTTGTATTTCTCACTTAAAAACTATATAGAAGACAATTGCATTAGCTAAGTTTTCATTTGACCGTTTAATATGTCTAGAAAGGAAGCTAAAGAACTCTTTATGGAATTTTTTTTTTTTTTTTTTTTTGGGTATATAGAAGCAATGGAACTTTTTATTTGAATATCTTTTTTAAATATTAGTTATATAATATAATTTTTTTAAGTAAGGTAAAGTATAAGGGTAATATAAGGGGTTACATTTTTAGAGGTATAACAAAAAAAAATTAAAGTCTAATGATATATTACTAGAGTGTTGGGTGTCTTAAGAGGAACATGAATTTTAATTTAAAAGATATAGGTTATCAGTTTGTTCAATAGTATTTTTAATATTATATTTAGTTTTTTTTTTTTTTATAAATTAAATAGAAGTAAAATAGATAATAAAAAAAATTGTTGAAATAATAAGAAATACAGATTGGGTAATATAATTGGGGCCATATTTCCTAAGAGAATAGTAATAGGGGGTTTCTTTCACGGTGATTCGAACTCACGTCATCGAAATGAAATGTCAATGATATATCGTTGGGTGTCCCTACAAGGACTATAATACATAAGATTTAAACTTAATTATTTTTTTAAGAATTTAATTGATTAAACGGATATTGAAAATGTTAGGGGTCATCTATGAGAATTGAACCTTAGTTTTAGAATATGAAACTCTTTCACCTAAAGGAATGTTGTTTATCTAATATATGATAATCCAACCATATTTTGATTATTAAAACATAATATACAAATGTGCAGGTGTAGGTACAACTATAGTTAATAGGAAAACATCAACATCGAGATTTACAATGAGGTACGAGTGAAGGTTGTGGTAGATTTTGATCTTTTGCAACAAGTTCAGATTCAAATATGCTCTTGGGGTTGTGATTCAAGTAGCCAATGACTTGTTAGAATGTACTATTATTTTATTTTTTTATGAGGGATTCCCCTTGAGTCTAAACTTCTTAAATGGGTTAGAGGGGTTTGGAAAAATACCAGAGGATGGATAGTTGAGGCTATTCGAGGACTGGGAAGGGGGTACATAGTTGTCTCCTTTGCAAATCCTGAACATGCCCAAAAAGCTCTCCAATATGGAACATGGGTTATCTGTGGGTAAACTAGCTATCTTCAAGGTTGGTCTTTGGATTTTCATCCGGAGGGTCCCTCTAGGGAAAAATACCCTCTTTGGATTGAACTTCCCTTTTTATCTCTTTCATGTTGCCCATTTCTTGATAAAATTGCTTCCCTCCTTGGTAGGGTTTTGTGGTCTCACCCTATTTCAAAAAAATATCTAATTATAGAATTCACCCTCGTATTTGTGTGGAAATGGACATATCCAAGCCATTGCCCCCCTCCCTCGACCTCAATGGGCCAGGTTTCCATGTTAATCAACCTCTCGTCTACCTAAACTTACCAAATGCCTATTTTTACTATAGAGAGGTCAGACACTTGATCAAGAATTACCCAAAAAATAGCAAAAAAAAATAGATGGAAGCCATCGCTCAAAAAATAGCTAAAAAAATCCTTGCTAATGGCCCTCATTCAGAAGTCGTTGCTTAGAATCTAGTTGAAAAATTCCTTGTCGATGGCCCTCAACACCCCCTAGCTTCCAAAAACCCTTCTCCACTTCCTCAGGCCATGCCCCCAAAGAATCCCCTTGCCTCTTCCTCATCTCAGACTCAATCCTTGGATATTCTTGTTAATCCCCAAGCCTCGTTGGATTCAGTTGTGGGCCTTGAGTTAGCTCTCATTCCTTCACCAACCCCCATCAAAGATAACCCTATGACAGATGGGTGGAGAATGGTAGGTAAGTGACAACGATCATTGACCCCCCCAAAATCCCTCCTTCCAACAAGAGGAAAAAAACCTCTATCAAAGATCTTGCTAGATCCTTCTCTCAAGTTGCCCAAAATATGGTTCTAGCTCAACATACCTACAATACACAATTGTTGCCCTTCAATGAAAATAAATTTTAGTCTCTAATTCATGAGGTCGAGCAGCCTCCAAATCAACTCTCATGAAGTTAAATCTTCTTTCTTGGAATGTTAGGGGACTCTCCCTCCCTTATCGTAAGTTTCAAGTTCGAAAGGTTGCAGTAGAGAATCATATTTATGTTCTTTTTCTTCAAGAATTGAAAGTCTTTGGTCAGGCTCTCTCCCATTGTATGGATGTTATTGGTTGAGGATATGCATCTGCCTTTACTACATCTCATACCAATGGTAAAGGAGGTGTTGCCCTCTCCATATCCAGGTCTCTTTGTTATGCTATTCTAGACCATGGTGAAGATCCTGCTCATCATTGTGTTTGGGTTAGATTGGCTCTCAACTCTCAGGTTCTTGGATTTTGCTCTATCTATGCTCCTAATGACCCTCCTAGTCGTATAGCCCTCTAGGAATGGTTAGTTGTTTCTCTCCCTCCTGTAGAATGGATCATAGGAGGTGACTTTAATATGATTGAAAATCCTAGTGACAAAAGTTGGGATGGTAGCAAACCCCTTTCAACAACTAAATTTGGTAGTTGGTTGTTTTATCACAATCATTTAGGTGTGCATGACCCTCTCTTTGGTAAAGCCTCCTCTCATAGAGATAATTGGTTTACATGGTCCAATTATCATCAAGGTTCTTCCAAGAAGCTTGTTCATCTGGACATATTTTATTTTAGTAATTATTTTTTGGATAAATTCTCCATCCATGAGCAAGTTCACATTCTTTCTCACACAACTCTATCTGATCACCTCCCTATATTATCTTCTATCCAAACTTCCTCTATCTCCCTTGATTCCATGTCACTTCCATTCAAATTAAATGTTTCCCACCTTGACAACCCTGCCTACTACCACCTTGTAGAGCATGTTTGGAACAAATTTCCTAGACCAACTAGTAATACTAGTTAGATCAAATGGTTTGAAACAACTATTTCCAATATTGTTTCTTCCCTTAGATGGTATGGGTACTCTATTGCTAGGAGGAAGAAGATTCAAGAGAGTCACTTTCATAAAGAGATCTCTCATCTCCATTCCATGCTTATGAAAGATCCCACTAATGTTGCTATTCAATGTGATCTAGCTAATGCTAAAAATTAGGTGAGAGGTTATGAGTCATATCATGCTAGAGGGGCACATATTAGATCTTACCTCAATTGGATCTCCCAAGGTGACAAGGGAACTAAATTTTTCTTTAACTACCTCAAGCATAAGAATATTTTGGAAAGGATTACTGAGTTGGAGGACCCTTTAGGTCATTCATTTTTTGACTCCAATGAGATCATGAATCTTTTTGTAACCCACTTCTCTCAACTTTTTACAATGGAGCCAAGGGATGACATCCATATTATCTTAATGGAATATGTGTAGGAATATATTCCCTCCCTAGTAGACCCCATTATTTAGGATCAACTTGAATATCCTCTTTCTATGAATGATCTACATAATGCTATCTTTTCTATGAAGAATGACAAAGCTCTTGGTATGGATGGTCTTCCAATGGAGTTTTATAAAAAAAATGGCATATCCTTTCCTCAGATCTTCATCATGTATACCTAGAAGCTCTCTAGAACAATTCTCTCAAAGCTTATATCAATGTAGGGTTAATAAAACTTATTTCTAAAGGAATAACTTGTAATCAAATCTCCAATTGGAGACCTATTACCCTCCTCAATGTTTCATACAAGATCATAGCTAAAGCTATAGCTTTAAAAATCAAACTTATTATACAAGCTATTATTTGCCCAAAACAATCTAGTTTTCTTAAGGGTTGTTATATCTTAGATAATCTTATGATGGCTTAGGAAACAATGCAATGGGCTATCAACTCCAATCAAGATGCCCTCTTGGTTAAGTTAGATTTTGACAAAGCATATGATAGAATCAGATGGGATTTTATTCTTCGTATGCTTTCTTGGCTTGGTTTTGGTCCAAAATTCTATAATCAAATTGGTATGCTCTTTGGTGATGCTTCAACTTGTGTTCAGGTTAATGGAGCTCTATCCCCCTCCTTCCCTCTACAATGGTCTATTAGATAGGGTTGCCCTCTTGCTCCTTTTTTGTATGTTTTGGTTGTCGATGCTCTTGGTTATCTTCTTCATAAGGCTCAATCTGATGGCCTCATTCAAGGTATTAAGCTTCCTAGGGATAAACATGCTCTTAACTCACATTTTGTTGATGATTCCCTTATTTTTCTTCAAAATACCTAGTAGGAGGTGGAAATGGTTAAAGAGATTGTACAATTATTTTGTGATGTTTCTGGCTCTCGTATCAACCACTCTAAAATAGAAGTCTTCTATACTTCTTCCAATCCTAATGGTTGCAACTCCTCGATTGAGTGGAAGATCATCCCTCATGGAATGATCATTCATTACTTGGGAATCCCCTTTGGGATTAATATTTCTCCTAAAGATATGTGGAACTAGGTTATGGAAAGACTTCAAAAGAAATTTAGTGCATGGTTAACTCGGTTTCTCTCCTTAGAAGGAAGAATTCAAGTTGTGAATAAAGTTATGGCAACCTCTCATGTTTACTACTCCTCTTGTTGGATGGCCTCAAAGGATGCCTATAACAAATTTACTTAGGTCATTCATAAATTTTTATGGACCAAATGGGATGGGGAGGTAGGAATGACAACCATCTCATGGAAACTTTGTACTCAACCAAAGGCTTCAGGAGGTCTAGGTATTATTGATCCTCTTACCCAGAGCAAAAGTTTGGCTGCGAAATGGGTTGCTAGAGCCATTATTAGAGACGAAAATTGGAAACACCTATTTCAGTATAGAATCTCCCAAGCTACTCACAAAGGTAAATGGAAAGAAACCCCATGGGAGGATAAGGTCCTTAATGCACCATACTTTACGGTTAAAGGATCTATTCCTCTTACCCATAACTGGAAAGCTTGGCAATCAGTTTCTCATTTATTGGCTTGGAAGTCTGACTCCTTATGACATGGTTTAAGCATCGGTCTGAATAGTCTTTGGTGGAGTAAACTTATCCTCCATAATGATAAACCTTTAGCTTTGTGTAGTGCTCTTCGAGGACTAGCATTTTTGAAGAAAGGTATAAATAAAATAAGAGATATTTGGGATCCGAGCAGCTACTCAATTCTCACCTGGACCCAGATCCATAATTATTGCTTCCTTCCCTCTTCGTTCAAGGAGTCTTATGGCTTTGTTGTGGCTTCCATTCCATGTGAGGTCCTTATAAAGTTGGGAACAACTGCCTACAATATATGGACTGATTGGAGATGGCTTAATGACCATAGAATCTCTTCCATTAAATCTAGTTGGATCTACAAAAATATTTTGTGTCCTTTACCATTGGACTCTAAGCTCAATGTCAAGTGGCAAGTCAATTTTACCAATGCCCAGTGGAAGTCTCTTGTTGCTCAAATTTGGAAAGTTCCTGTTGAATCCAAAACTTAGCTTCTTGGATGGTAGGTTTTGCATAAAAAATTTCCAACTTCTGAAAGTTTGGCTCTAATTTTACATATTTCCCCTCAATGCAAATTTTGTAATGCTTCAAAAGCTCTTATTCACTTGTTTTGGTTTTGTGACATGGCTAAATAATTTTGGGATGTCTTCTACACTTTTTTATTCCCCTCCTTCACTAGATCTTGGAAGCTTGCTCTGCTTGGTTTTTCCTAGCAGGATCATTGTCCCAAACTCTAGGATGTTTGTAGACTCATTCTTCTCAAGCATATTTGGAAGTTCAGATGCAGAAAGGTGTTTACCAGTTCCACTCCTCCATGGGGTATTGTTTTAGCAGACTTGACCTTTGATATTTTGTTACATTTGGGACGCATTCATTCCCATGTTGTTGGAGCTTCTAGCACACTAGGAGATGTTATCGATAGGCTTCATCAAATTTTTCACATGATCCAAGATCTTCAAAAGTTCCAGTAAGAAACAAAAAAGAAGGTAGTAAACAATGATGAACCAGTTCAAGAACTCATTACTTCTATTTCTTCCTTGAAGACTTCAAAAGATATAATGGAGGACATGCTCAAAACTTCTCCACATGACAGGCTCTCCCACGGATGAGTGATGATATCAGGCATATTGCAATAGGATACAACTATAGTCTCTTTGTTGCTATTAGCTTTTATTCTTATGTGTACTCAGTTATGGATGCTTTACTCCTTATCCACCTCATTTTATTTTTTTGTTAGTGGATAATGCTAGCACCATATTATTGTAATATTTCAATTAATAACATAATATAATCTAGCTTTTACTTTAAAAAATCATAATATACAAATTCTCTCTACGAAATTCTATTCAAAATCTCAACACAAATAAGCTTTTTTAATCTATGCTAGGTTAATTTCAAGCACTTATTGGACATCCAATAAATATAGCTATGAAAGCTTTTGAGGGCATAGGATGCTCAACCCTATAAAGCAAATCTTTGTTGACCAGTGATTTATATAAGAAATTTATACTTAGTTGATATTATAGTTGATATTAAGTGTGATTTATTTATGGCTAAATAACAGCCTTTGCCATGATATTCCCAAACGTTGGAATATATACACGTACACTAAAGGCTAGTTCATATGTCAATTTTATTCCCAAACGTTGGAATATATACACGTACACTAAAGGCTAGTTCATATGTCAATTTTATTCCCAAACGTTGGAATATATACACGTACACTAAAGCCTAGTTCATATGTCAATTTTTTTTCCAAAGAAGGGCGTAGCTTATTTTTGTATATTGGACATTAATAAAGTTATTGATATGGACCCTTAGAGATTTAGATTTATGTGGGTGGACTTCACAAGCACCAACCAATAAGTCATAGTCTTTGCCTTGTAGGAATCTACCACTAAATCACCTTTTGTATATATACAGACTCTAAAACGTATTATGGTTTTTTTTTCTACGTATATACACTTTATTGTAGTTTTTGTAAAAAAAAACTTATATTTTATTATAATCAACCACCAAATTCATATTCTATAGAAAACACATGTCAGAGAAAATTTCAGAGCGTTTTGAGATCTTTTGACTAGATTTGTTTAAGGTTTTACCCTTAAATGCTAACATATAAATTTGTATTGTTTAAAATATAAAATTGTAGGTTTTAATCTGGTAAAGCAGAGGTGGATCCTTTTTCAACGATGGGAAAGTTGTTTTCAAATTTAAACATTATTTTAATTATATTTTTAAAATATAATATTTTTAATATAAATTTGAATATAAAATAAAAAGTTAACTATACCAAAGCATAGGTATAATGAGTATTATAAAGTTATTTAATAAAGTTTTATAGAATTCAACGAGATGTCCTTAAATATAGTTAAATAGATGATAATGTTTGAAAGCATGTTTTTGTTAGAAATAGAAAGTATAATTGATAGGTATTTCTTGTGTGGTTAGTTTTTTATCTTCTTATATAATTTAAATGTTAGAGAAGAGTTAAAATTTGTTTGATGAGGATAGCGTAATGGTTAAAGGTTTAGCTTTTCTGTGAGAAGGTTTAATGTTCAAATCACAACATATTCATTAAGTGATAGGTTAAATGGTAGCAACCAGAGTGTTTGTTGGTTAACTTCTCCAATTTGATGCTTTAAAGGACTGGGGGTTCTGGACTAGTATGCTAGGGTTTACAGTGGCAACACCCAATGATGTTACTAATTCCATTATGTAATAAAATATTTATATAACAAATAAAATGTGTATATTATAAGTACTATATAAAATATTTTATTATAAAGAAAAAGTGACTTAGTCTAACCAAGGAGCTAGTGGACTAGGGTTTATAGTTGCAACACCCAATGGTGTTACTAATTCCTCTATATAATTAAAAAATATATCAAGTAAATTTTATATATTATAAGTGCTATATAACAGATTTTATTATAAATAAAAAATTTATAACCTTTCTTATTTTGGAAAATAAGTTATTATGAATAAAATTTAAAAGATTTAAACATTATGTAATAAAATATTTATATAACAAATAAAATGTGTATATTATAAGTACTATATAAAATATTTTATTATAAATAAAAAGTGACTTAGTCTAACCCAACGGGCTAGTGGACTAGGGTTTATAGTTGCAGCACCCAATGGTATTACTAATTCCTCTATATAATTAAAAAAAAATATCAAGTATGGTTAAATTTGTTTGTAATGCAGATTTTGGAGGCAGTAAGTTGTGACGGATGGAGCAGCAAGGAGGAGGAGTGGGAGGTCTAGGGGCAACAAACCCTAGGTGTGGGGCTTCGGAGGGCAGATCAGCAGACGCGGCGGGTGGGGGCTCGGTGAGATAGCAGGCCCCCAGGCGGAGGATGTGGACAAGGAAGTTCTATTGGAACCGGTCCAAGGGCGTTGGGCGGATGCGGTTGAAGATATCTCTGAGGGGGACCAGGACTCTGTGCGTCAGGATCAAAGGAAGACCCAAGAAGGAGACAAAGAGAAACCTGGCAACTGGAGACCTTCATATCTTAATGCTCTTCGCGGTAAGCAAAAATTATCCGACTCTTGTTTTAATCTAAAATCTATCAATGGTAGGTTGCACGTCCCGGATACCTTAGCTCAGCATGTGGCTATGGAGGGCAGAACATCTCTGGTGGCAAAATTTATGGGGGTGAGGCCGGACTTGGAAGTCATAAGGAGATGGGTCATCCAAAAATGGCAGCCAAGGGTCGGTATGATGATTAAGGCTTTACCCAAGAGTTTTCTTTTGGTGACATTTCAATGTGAACAGGACATGGAAAGGACTCTCCAAGGAGGTCCTTGGTTTTTTGGGAAAAGGGGATTGTATCTGAAGCGTTGGTCCCCCGATTTCAACCCCCAGACTCAGGTGTTGGATTTGGCTCCTATTTGGGTTAAGATGCCGAGATTACCTCTGCTTTTCTGGAATGAACAAATCTTGGCTGAGATAGCTACAGAGATTGGAGAACTAATAGCTATTGATCCTGCAACCTTGAGCAAAACAAGACTCCTTTCTGCTCGTATGTGTGTGTTGGCGGACATGAGTAAAGAGCTCCCTAAATCCATTATATTGTCGTCTATGTTTTGCATTCATACTCAGGTCTTTGAATATGAAAATATGTCTTTTAAGTGTAGTGTTTGCGGGAAGGTAGGGCACCAGGGTATCCATTGCATTTCCAAGAACCAGCCCCCACTCCAAAATACTGCTCCTCAAACCCAGAATAATATCCCTCCCCCAAAGATCTCCATTCCTACCCAACATGGGCCTCAAGGACGTGGAGCTCGAAATCCGAATATCAGAGACCCTATTCGCCCTATTGTAAGCAAGAGGCAACATTATAACCCTCCTCCCAAAAATACCTATGCCCCGAAACCCTCTCACAGGGGAGCTGGTCCCTTTGATGGGAACCCTCAAGCTCAACCTGCTCCTAAGATGATACGACAAGCCTCAGAGCCAAATCACAAAGGAAAGAACCCCATAGATCAACGCCCTAGGGCAAGTAAGTTTGATTGGGTAATACGGGAGGCCTATGGAGGCTCGGTGGAAGTGGTCCCATGTACTGCGGAGGAATTTATGGGAAGAAATTCCAAGGAGATCAACATCCCAGTGGAGAACAGTTTTGATGCATTAAATCATCTGAAGGGAGATCAGATGGATAGCCAAGAAGTGGAATCTGAGGTAGAGGAGACTCAAGAGAAGGATTTAGAGGAGAAAATTAGAGGAAGGAGCAGGAAACTAATAATATAGGCAAGGATACTCAGGAGGAAGAGGTGAACCACCAAGATCAGTGTAACCCCAAAGCAGGGAAAAAAGAATCTACTAATCAAGAAGCTAAGAGCACGGAATCATCTCCACTGTCAGAAAGACCAGTTAACCTGGAAAGCCGGATTGTTACCCCAAAGACCAAGACTGACCTATCCAAGATGGTTACTAGAAGCCAAGTGAATCCCAAGGAACCCCGGCCTAGAGCGGATGTATGGGGATATGGTTCGGTAGGAAGAGGGAAACCTAGCAATGCTGCCTTAAGGCAGAAAGAAGCAGAGCGAGGAGTGGCTGATGGCACTCAAGCAGTATTGCTCTTTGGGGCGAAGGCTCGAGGATCCAAAGCCCATAAATGAAGATTCTTTCATGGAATATTCACGGGAGTAATCCTGCAAAAATAAGAGCTTTGTATGCTCTTAGACAAGAACACAAACCGGATATGATTTTACTGCAAGAAACTAAAATGGAGGAGAGTAGAGTTATTCCTTTTAAGAATAGGACTTGGCGAGAAGCTGAAGTAGTAGGCCAAGAGGCCACTGGAATAGCAGGAGGGTTGCTGGTTATGTGGAACAAGAATGTG
Source organism: Wollemia nobilis (assembly GCA_028583015.1). NCBI lineage: Eukaryota > Viridiplantae > Streptophyta > Pinopsida > Araucariales > Araucariaceae > Wollemia > Wollemia nobilis. The sequence goes on from JAQPPZ010014634.1 coordinate 7,999,295, forward strand.
ATTGATAGTAGAGTGATTCGAATGTCTAGTTGGTTTATTTGTCTCTTATGTGTGGATAAAACCACGCAAGAAGAGTGGATCTTAACGAATGTGTATGCTCCGGTTAGACGAGGGACTGAGAAGGGTTCTTTGGAGTCAGCTAGCTGAATTGAGGGAGACGGTCCCCAACTACCCTTGGATTGTGGGAGGGGATTTCAATTGCTACCTTAATCCTACAGATAAATTGGGGGGCTCTCAAAGAATAACTGCTGATATCTACGAGTTTAGAGATTTTGTTGAGCAACATGAGCTGATGGATGTGGACCTGCGTAGATTCTCCTATACATGGTCTAACAAAATATTGAAGGAAAACCAAATTCAGATCAGATTAGATAGGTTTCTTCTTTCTAAAGAATGCCTAGAGAGATTTGGGGACTCTTCATTAACGACACTCCCAAGAATCGGGTCTGATCACAACCCAATTCTATGGGAAACAGGGGAGGACTCTAAGAAAAGATACATCAGACCCTTTCGATTCGAACTCATGTGGTTCCAACATCAGGATCTCAAGGATCTGGTTACCCAATGGTGGGACGAAAAGTATAATGGTTTGAAACTGGCCCAAGTGGCATGTAAACTAAGGAATGTGAAGGCTAACATTAGAGAGTGGAACAAAACTTCCTTTGGCAATATTTTTGTTAAAAATGTAGAACTAAAAGACAAGATCAATGAACTACAGGAGACGCTAAGAGTGAAGGGGGTTGCGACAAGGAGATCCTTTGTCTCCATACTTGTTTATTATTTTAGCGGAAGCATTGGGTAGGAACATTTCAGCAGCGATGGCAGAAGGTCGATTGGAAGGTTTCAAACCAGCCTCAACAGCAGAGCCAGTGTCTCACCAACAGTTTGTGGATGATTCAATCATTGTGTCCAAAGCCTCGATGCCTCAGGCTAGGAAGTTGAAGAGAATTCTAACCAAGTATGAGATAAAAGCAGGACAATACATAAACTATAAGAAGAGTAGCATCTATTTCTTTAACACGCCTGGTGGGAGGGAGGAAAGAATAGCTAACCTCTTTGGTTGTGGAAAGGAGCTTCTACCAACAACTTATCTAGGCATGCCTATGTTCGAAGGAAGAATGAAGGCTACATTGTGGAACTCAGTCATTGACAGGATCTCCAAAAAGTTAGTAGGGTGGAAGGGCAACCTTCTCAACTTTGTAGGAAAAGCCTTATTAGTTCAAAATACTTTATAGAGCATTCCAATTTACTGCATGTCTCTATTTAGAATTTTTGCAAAGGTCCAAGCTACATTGGAGCAAATTCAACATAACTTCTTGTGGTCAAGTTCAGAGGAGAGAAAGAGAATTTCGTTGGTAGCATGGAATCGAGTGTGTGTAAGCAAGGATCAGGGGGGCCTGGGGCTAAAGAGAATGAAAGAAATGAATCAAGCTCTGATTGGAAAACAGGTATGGAGATTTATCAATAATGATCAATTGGGATGGGTAAAACTTCTTAAGGCAAAATATATCAGAAATAATCAGGACTTCCTGAAAGCTGATAATCTCCCTAGAGGATCCTATTTCTAGAATTGTTTGCTCGAATGTCGGGAGGTAGTCAGGAAAGGCATCAGATGGAGAATTGGTAATGGAAGACAAGTGGAATTTTGGCAAGACCCGTGGTTGGAAGAGGCCCCTCTGAAAGATAACTTAGACCTTCAGGTCCTCCAACATAAAATTTTGGAGGAAATGGGAGGAAAAGTAGGGGATTTTATTGTTGTAGCACAGGAAACTTCCTCTTGGAAGAAAATCACAGTTCATAATCTGTCAGAGCAAGAGAAGGTGGCCATAACCAAACTTAATGATGCTTTAAGGGTGTTCCCGATCATTCCCGGGGAAGGAAGAGACAAGGCGATTTGGGGCAAAACTACAAGTGGGATCTATTCAGTAAAAGCTGCCTATAAGTTAATCCACTCAGGATTCAATGGTTGGACTCCGAATTCTATTATTTGGTTAAATAATTTAACCCCAAAAATAGCTTTCTTCTTTTGGTTGGCAGTTCAAAATAAGATTCTGACAACAAATAATCTGCAAAGGAGAGGTTTCCAATTCATCAATCGATGTATCTTGTGTGAGAAAGCGATAGAATATGTAAGTCATATATTTCTAACTTGTGAATTTTCTTGTATAGTATTCCAAATGATCCTGTCCAAATTTCATATAGATTGGGTCTGTCCAAATAGCATGTCTGACTTATGCATACAATGGGCTTCCCCCTTCGGGTGAAACTTTTGACTTGGCTCTGGAAGCTCAGCTTACCCCATTTTTTATGGGGGATATGTAATGAGAGAAATAAGAGAGTATTTAAAGGACGTAAGAAAGATCCCAAGTTATGTGGTAATAAAATAATCAGAGCTTTGAAAGAAAACTGGAAAACTTTCTTCTTAAAAAATGAGACCATGTCTCTAAGGGAAAGGAGGATTTTGCGGAACTGGGGAGAGGAACTTCCAGACCTAGACATTACAACCAACCCACGGGATGGTGTCAAGTGGATACCCCCCACACAAAAGTGGGTTAAGTTTAATTTTGATGGGGCAGCTAAAGGAAATCCGGGGGCTGCAGGAGCAGGAGGAGTTCTGAGAAATGAGGAAGGAAAAGTGGTCCTTGCCTTTGCAGAGCCTTTGGGAACTCAAACAAATCATTTTGCAGAAGCCCGAGCCTACATGCAGGCAATGAGAATTGCCAGACTTGAGGGTTATAAGGAAGTTATCTTTGAAGGGGATTCGCTTAATATAATCAAGGCAATTAAGGAGGATAAAGACCCTAGCTGGACCATCTTGGAGCTTATCCTAGAAGCAAAGATTCATAAATCTCATTTGGTTAATGCCCGAATCCAACACACCTTCAGAGAAGGGAACCGAGCGGCGGATCTAATGGCAAATATTGCAGTTTCTGTTGGGGAGATGCAAATTTGGAAGGATAACTTCCCTCAAGAACTATTGGTGTTGGCTTCTAGAGAAGAGCTAAGATCAAACCTGTTAGAGCATCAGGAGATCAGAGGGGTTGATGATGAGTAATCCGACAAATGGAATTAGGCAAAAAAGGCATCCCATTTGCTAGGGCCTGGGAGGTGTCAAGTGTACAGTACAACAACCTAGTGGTATTAGTAAGTGCTAGGTGTTGTTTGGTTTTTGTTTTATCCTGAATAGTCAAGCGACAAGTATAGGACTGTGGACTCTAAGTATGGCTTAATGTGGGTCTTAGAAAGATCCATTTTGTATTTTGATTATACGGGCTTGATGCTAGAACCAGCCCATTTTGACTATGTAAAAGGTTTGTGGACCTTATAACCACCTCTACCTTATACCAAAATATATATATATATATATCAAGTAAATTTTATATATTATAAGTGCTATATAAAAGATTTTATTATAAATAAAAAATTTATAACCTTTCTTATTTTGGAAAATAAGTTATTATGAATAAGATTTAAAAGATTTAAACATTTAAAATGATATAAATACAACCTTTTTCATTATAATAAAAATTATGAATATTATTGTATAATAATAAAATAAGAGGTTTTGATAAAGTAGGGAAAGGTTATAGCAATGAGTGTGAGCGTGAGTTGGGAGTAAGTGCAACAATGAGTGTCAGCACAAGCAAAAAATAAGTGCAGTAGCAAGTTCGAGCGCGATCTAGGAGTATGTGCAACAACAAGTGTGAGTAAGTGTAGCCAAAAGCGAGTGCGAGTGAGTGCAATCAAAAGTGAGTGCAAGTGCAAGTTGGGAGTAAGTGCAACAACGAGTGCGAGCGTGAGTTCAGAGTGAGTGTGCAAGTTGGGAGCGAATGAGATCAAAGAGAGAGTGTGAACCGAGATTCAATCATGGCGAAAGAGCGGTAGGTTCATCTAGAGTGCATCAATGCTTCAAACCCTTACCATGAATGTGTAGAACATTATTTCTAAAAAATATTGAAGCTAAGAAATGTTAGGAAAAAGAAGAGACAAGGGCAATTATGAGCCAAGAGGGAGTGCAAGTTGGGAGTGAGTGTGAGACAAGAGAGAGTGGAACCAAAATGGAGTGCAAGCCAAGATTCAATCATGGCAAAAGAGTGGCAGGTTAATTCAAAGTGCATCAATGCTTCAAACCCTTACCACAAATGCATGGAACATTGTTTCTAGAAAATTGTTGAAGCGAAGAAATACCGAGAAAAAGAAGAGATACGAGCAATTGTGAGCAAGGAGGGAGTGCAAGTTGTTAGAACCAAAAGTGATTATTCATTATAATACATGAATGAGTATATATATATATATAGATTAGGGTTTGGAAGAGATTAGGGTTTTAGAAAGAAAACCCTAACTCTAACCCTAAAAAACAAAACCCTAACCCTAAAAAGCAATAATGAATATTAAATTAGGTAAAGTGCACTTTAATATTTTAACATCCCCCTTTAATGTGCACTTTCCTAAGTACAAAATACTCATTCATATTCTAATATCCCCCTTAATGATGAAGCTCATCTAGAAGGTGTCGGTCTATGCCGAAAATGCACCTTTATACAATAATGTGAGCCATCCAAAAGTTATGCTAAAATAGCCAAGAATCTGATGTTGAAAGCTTGATGTGGTGTTGCTCGAAGTATCAAAAGTGTCCTTATGGTAACCTTCTCATCCTACCAAAATGCATGGATAACCAGTCGTTGCATCCGCTAGGTGCTATAGAGAAGATGACTAGGTACAAGGTTCACTTGCATTGTGATGTTGGAAATCTTGTTGATGAGCCAAGTTGAAAATCACTGATCCACTGAGAGACAAGCCACTAAAGGCAAATACAACTCCAACCGTAGGAGTACCAATGTGATATACATGATCACATAAAAAAGGGCCTTGGTCTTGTGAAGAGACAACGACAACTCCCAAACTAGAGTACCCGATAGATTCCCATGATCGATAAACAATACCTCCTACTGTAGGAGCACCCAAAATCATAATAAAATCTCAAGAGGGCCATGGTCGTGAAGAAATTCTACTTCCAAAAATAGTCTTTGATGACAAAGTGGATTGAAGAAGTGTCGGGTTCAACCGATAATGCACTTCCTATACAACAAACTTTGAGGTCCAAAAAATCATATGTAATAGCCTCAAAACTGAAAATGGACACCTCCATTATGTCCTGCTCAAAAAAATCTTTCCAATAACTACAAACATGAATATCTTCGGATCTGAATGGAGCCTCAAAACTAAGAAAAATAATTAGGCTCACCGGTAGCAAAACAAAAGAGGCTCATAGCCTTTACAATTTGAGAAATAGAATATTCCTGAAATATTCTCACATAAAAAACTTCAATAAATGGAAATAACCCTAAAGCTTAAAGCCCTAAAGAAAGAAAAAAATTACTATTTTTGGCAAATTATTTTTCATCAAAAATTGTCATTTTTAGTAATTACCATTTTCGGCAAATTGCTTTTTCGTCAAAAAAAATTGCGATTTTTAGTAATTACTATTTTCGGTAAAAAATTATTTCGTCAAAAATTACCATTTTTAGTAATTACCATTTTCGGAAAATTGCTTTTTTCATCAAAAATTTTCATTTTTAGTAATTTGTAAAAAAAACTCGAATTGACATGCAAATTAACACACAATGTTGTCCAAAAACCCACACAACCATGGTCTTGGTTGAACCCCACGAAGAGCACCTTTCATGTTGTGGATTTTTAGGTTTTCATCTCTTGTACTTCATATCCGTAGACAAACACCTGTTATTATTCGTATTCCATCGTCGAGTCCATTGTCGTGTATGAACTCTGTCAATACTTTCTGGGAACGAATGGCCACCATTACTGCAACCAAAATTATAAAGGCCTCCTTCGAAAAAAAACAACCTAAGACAAAAATCAAGAATTTTTGAAAGGGCAAGGGGGGAGATTTCCTTGAGAGAAATCCCCCCTTACATGCGAATCACAAGCGAATCTTACCACTCTCTCACACAGGTAGATCTTACCGCTCTGATACCAATTGTTAGAACCAAAAGTGATTATTCAATATTATTCATGAATGAGTACATATAGGGAGAGATTAGGGTTTGGAAGAGATTAGGGTTTTTAGAAAGTAAACCCTAACTCTAACCCTAAAAAGCAAAACCCTAACCCTAAAAAGCAATAATACATATTAAATTAGGCAAAGTGCACTTTAATATTTTAACATCCCCCTTTAATGTGCACTTTCCTAAGTACAAAATACTCATTCATATTCTAATATCCCCCCTTAATGATGCAGCTCATCTAGGAGGAGTCGGTCTATGCCGAAAATGCACCTTTATACAATAATATGAGCCATCCAAAATTTAGGCTAAAATAGCCAAGAATCTGATGTTGAAAGCTTGATGTGGTGCTGCCCAAAGTATCAAAAGTGTCCTTATGGTAATCTTCTCATCCTATCGAAATGCATGGATAACCAATCGTTGCATCCACCAGGTGCTATAGAGAAGATGACTAAGTACTAGGTTCACTTGCATCGTGATGTTGGAAATCTTGCTGATGAGCCAAGCTAAAAATCACTAATCCATTGAGAGACAAGCCACTAAAGACAAAGACAACTCTAACTATAAGAGTACCCATGTGATATTCATGATCACATCAAAAAAGGGCCATGGTCTTATGAAGAGACGAGAGCAAGTGCAAATGTGAGGGAAGAGAGAGTGCAAGTTGGAAGCAAGAGCAAGTGCAAGCAGAGAGGGAATGCGGACCAAGAGGAAGTGCAAGCCCATTAGCTATTGTAGAAGGAAAATTATTTTTGAAAGCCCTAACCCTTAAATGCTAACATATAAAAATGTGGGTTTTAATCTTAATATGGTAAAGTAGAGGTGGATCCTTTTTCAATGATGGAAAAGTAAATTTCAAATTAAAAATTATTTTAATTATATTTTAAAAATATAATATTCTTAATATAAATTTGAATATAAAATAAAAGTTAACTATACAAAGCATGGCTATAATGAGTATTATAAAGTTATTTAATAAATTTTTTATAGAATTCAACGAGATGTCCTTAAATATATTTAAATAGATGATAATGTTTGAAAGTATGACTTGTTAGAAATAGAAAGCATAATTGATAGGTATTTCTTTTGTGGTTAGTTTTCTATCTTCTTATATAATTTAAATGTTAGAGGAGAGGCAAAATTTGTTTGATGAGGACAATGTAATAGTTAGAGGTTTGGTCTTTCTTTAAGGAGGTTCAAGGTTTAAATCATGACATACTCAGAATGGGATAGGTTGAATGGTAGCAACCGAGTGTTTGTTGGTTAACTTCCCCAGTTTGATGCTTTAGAGAATCGGGGGCTCCGTTGACTTAGTCTAACCCAATGAGCTAGTGGGCTAGGGTTTACAGTGGCAACACCCAATGATGTTACTAATTCCTTTATGTACTAAAAAATATATATATCAAATAAAATGTGTATATTATAAGTACTATATAAAATATTTTATTATAAAGAAAAAGTGACTTAGTCTAACCCAACGGGCTAGTGGGCTAAGGTTTATAGTTCAACAACCAATGGTGTTACTAATTCTCCTATGTAATTAAAAAATATATATAAAGTAAAATTTGTATATTATAAGTACTATATAAAATATTTTATTATAAATAAAAAGTTTAGAGCCTTTATTATTTTAGAAAAATATGTTATTATGAATATAAGATCTAAAATATTTAAACATTTAAAATGGTATAAATACAACCTTCTTTGTTATAATGAAAATTATGATAATATTATTGTATAATAATAAAATAAGAGGTTTTGATAAAGTAGGAAAAGTCTATAACGACGAGTGTGAGCGTGAGCTGAGAGTAAGTGGAACAACAAGTGCGAGCGCGAGTAAGGAATAAGTGCAGCAACAAGTGCGAGCGCAATCTAGGAGTAAGTGCAACAAGTGTAAGTGTAGCCAAAAGCGAGTGTGAGTGAGTGCAGTTAGAAGTGAGTGCAAGTGCAAGTCGGGAGTAAGTGCAACAACGAGTGTGAGCATGAGCTGGGAGTGAGTGTGCAAGTCGGGAGTGAATGAGATCAAAGAGGGAGTGCGAGCCGAGATTCAATCATGATAGAAGAGCGGTAGGTTCTTTTAAAGTGCATCAATGCTTCAAAACCTTACCATGCATGTGTGGAACATTTTTTCCAAAAAATCATTGAAGCTAAAGAATACTGGGAAAAAGAAGAGACAGGGGCAATTGTGAGCCAATAAGGAGTGCAAGGTGGGAGTGAGTGTGAGGCAGGAGAGAGTGGAACCAAAAGGGAGTGCAATCCAAGAGTCAATCATGGCAAAAGAGTGGTGTGTTCATTCATAGTGCATCAATGCTTCAAAACCTTACCACGAATGCGTGGAATAATGTTTTCAAAAAATTATTGAAACGAAGGAACATCGAGAAAAAAATAGATGCGAGTAATTGTGAGCCAAGAGGGAGTGCAAGTTGGAAGTAAATGTGAGTCAAGAGAGAGTGCAAGCTGGGAGTAAGAGCAAGTTCAAGCAAAGAGGGAATGTGATCCAAGAGGGAGTGTAAGCCAAGAGCAAGCCCCATTAGCTATTATGGAAGGAAAATTATTTTTGAAATACCTAATGGAAAGTCAAGATTCCCTAGCTAGAAATCAAAATGCCCTAGTTGGAAGTATGAAGGCCTAAGCTAGAGATAAGTGAAAGAGCGAATACATGGTAAGTTTTATCATGGTAGCAAATGGTACACCAAAAGTAAGTATCAAGTATGAGATGATTGAGCATGATATGGTGGTTTTTAAAAGTAAAGGGCTAATATGTAAGTTCCATAGATCATGTCCAGGGTTTTTGGAGATTTAAAATTGGATCAAGTGGAAGTGGGGATTGAATTCTAATAATTCTATTGACTTTTCTTCCTAAAGGTTTTTTCCTCATCATATTTTCCAGATAAAAAATTAGGGATAAAATAATGGTTGGTGGCCCATGGTTTAGGGGAAGAGATGGACTTTATTTGAGATCATGGACCAATTTTTTTTCCATCGAGTCAAAAACTATAAAGAAGCTTCCAATGTGGGGTAGGCTTTTTGGACTTCCATATCAACTTATAAATAAGGATGTTTTGATAAATATTAGAAATACCCTAAGGGAATTCATCAAGGAAGGACCAACAACTAAGGAGCGAAAGCATGCTATATATACTCGAATATGTGTTGCTATGGATATTTTAAAACCTTTGCCACAATCCATTAATATTAAATTTGAATCAAGAGAATGGGATCAACAAGTAGATTATGAAAATATTGTATTTTGTTACCATAATTATTTTAAGATTGGACACATGGCAAGAGTTTGTAGAGTAAAAACTATGAAGAAAGACACACAAAAATCTAGCCTTGAGATAAACTTCAATATGAAGCAAGGAAATCATTCAATAATAGAAGCTAGATCAGATGAAGGATATTCCACTCCAAAAGAAGAGGTAAATAAATCCTATCGACAATATGAATTGGCAATTTTAGAAGGAATTAAAGGTGCAAAAGATGTGGAGATAAAACTAAAGAACACAAGCTTATACTGAGAGGGGGGTGAACAATATAAGACCACTTTTTACTTTTTCTTCCAATTCAATATTATGTTGTGTAAAGATAGCAGTATCAATAGCAGTAATCAAAGCAATGCACATAAACCATACACAATAGAGACACCACAATTTACGTGGTTCACCCAATGTGGGCTACTCCATGGAGAAAATATTTTACTAAAACTTTCTCAATCAATCTCTTTGGGAATCACTCCCAATTACAATGTTTATGGATCTCTGTCCAAAGGAGATGTTGATCCCCTAATCTCAAGTTCGTGGATCTCTTCCACAGGAGAACTCTTTCCCCTTCTGCTCTGGCTATGTGATCTTCTAGAAGACTCTGTCTCTCTGCTGCACTAACTGGTGGACCTCTCTCCACTTGAAGACTCCTCACTCAGATCTATCTTCAACTGTGCTGGTTGTTGGATCTCTATCCACTGAGACTCTGTCCTCTGTACTCTATCACCTCCAAAGCTCTGTCAATAGGCTCACTAAGAACCTGCTCAATAGGCTCACATAGAACCTGCTTAACAAGCTCACACAGAACTTGTCAAATCTGCGCTAGCAAGCTCACCAAGAACTTGCCCAAATCTGCTCTAGCAAGCTCACCAAGAACTTGCCCAAATCTGCTCTAGCAAGCTCACCAAGAACTTGCCCAAATTTGCTCTAGCAAGCTCACCAAGAACTTGCCCAAATCTGCTCCAACAAGCTCACTAAGAACTTGTCCAAACATTGTCCTCAAATCTGTCCCAACACTATCCTCAAATCTGTCCCAAAGGCCTTCTCAAAGGCTCAATCAATCATGCTCAAGTAGTACTCAAAATGAACTCAACAATGAATGGCAATCTCAACTCAAATTAACTTCATAGAAGCATAAAGAGAATTGTTAGAGACTCAATATGTTCTAATCTCACTCTCAACCCAAATCAATCTCAACTCAACTCATAGAAGCATAAAGAGAATTGTTAGAGACTCAATATGTTCTAAACTCACTCTCAACCCAAATCAATCTCAACTCAACTCAAATCAACTCATAGAAGCATAAAGAGAATTGTTAGAGACTCAATATGTTCTAATCTCACTCTCAACTCAAATCAACCTCAACTCAATTCAAGTCTTATAGAACCATAAAGAGAATTGTTAGAGACTCAATATGTTCTAACCTTAATCTCAACTCAACATAGAATGATGGAATAGTTTGTTTCATAGAACTTGAACAATCACTTCACACATCACTTGACTAGGCTCAATCAACTCAACTCAACCAATCATCACAAGGGACAACTCTTTCTCACACAACCCTAGTCCAAGTATGTATCAACCAACTCAAATGTTTCCAACAATGCTCAACCACAAATCTCACATAACAATGATACTCATGTTCTTTTCTAACTCAAGTTCTTTCACAACCAATGGGCTTCAACAACTATGCTTATCAAACAAGGTTTAGACACAACTCTCAATTCAGAAAACCTTGAAGCATTCAACCAACCACTTTCGAAAAGGAAACCACAAACAATCCTTTTCCCTCCAATGATATTTCAGAAATCAACCACCATAAACAATCAATAGGAGAATGTGCCCATACCTTTTATGAAGATGAAAAAACCTCTTTGTAAATCTGCCACAATCACAAAATTCTTTTGCCAATCTTCACAAGGGTTAGTAGATCACAAAATAATCAACATTACTCCACTTTTCAATAATCATCACCAAGGCCTTTAATTGCACAACTTCCTTATCTCTCCTAAAACCACTTGTACCATAAAATAAAATAAATCAAAACATTGCATAACCTTTTCACTCCCAAAACCACTTATACCATAAAATAAAATAAATCACAATATTGCATACCTTGTCACCTCATGAAAGAATTAATCCTCTTGAAAAAGAACAAGGCAAACTTCACTTTTGGAACCCCTTTGCAAAATCAGAAATATCTCTTTACACACACCTTATTTCTCCTTCTAAATAAGTTAGTCAAATAGCCCTCGAAATAAGCTTTTCGACGATATATAATATGCCCACTTTCCGAAATAAATTGAAACCTTTACATATATATATATGCCAACCTCCATTAATTGCACATAGGTCGGCCCTCCATTAATTTAAACTTAAACTTTAAACTTTAATATCTTCATCACCGGAGGTCCTTTTTCGATGAAACAAAATTCCACCTTGGATTTTAAGAAAAGCCCTTTCCACATAAGCCCACCATGGTTTTAAATAAAACCTTTTATTTTGCCTCCCTTGGTTTTCATAAAAACCCTGTAAATAGCCATGCTTTCCAAAATATCATAAATGCTTATTTATGAAATATTTTGGCCACCAAAACCAAATGTGATCCATGTGACATCAATGACAACATAAAATGCCTCAAATTAACTCAAATTTCCAACAAAAACATAAAACAAAGACAAAAAAAAATGTCAAGTTTATTCCAAGTAAATCATCTTCATTTTCCTCAAGTAGTATAGAATCCTCTTTAGGTAATAAAAGTGAAAGTGGTGAAGATGTTATCCCTTGCACTTTAAGGTTTCAAGAGCAGAATAATATAGAAATGAGATTGGAGGAAACCCATAACAATTTAGGGTTTTTAGGGCAGAATAAGAAGGTAATTGCTACATAAGCTCATTCTTGCAGTTTACGAACTCTAGGGAAATATAAAGAAGATTGTGCTTTTGAGGTTATTCCTTGCACTTCAAATCCTTCGGAACAAGGTAAACCTAAAGATGATAAGTCTTACTATGAGCAGTGTGAGAAGATTGAAGATATTGATGAAGATGAAAGTATTACTGAGAATGAAAAAAAGAGAGGAAGACCCAAGAAGCAAAAACAAAGAGAAAAATAAACATAAAGGGATATTGATATGGGAAAACAAAAGCAAATATCACAAGTGTTAACAAGAAGTGGTGCTAAACTCACAAAAAAATATTAAAAATAATAATAAAAATATTATCTTGGAATATTAGGGGAATGAATAAGAACCCTAAAAATAGGTATTAAGAAATTGTGAGGTTGTTATAAAGATATTTTTGGATATAGAAGCTAGACAACAAATATTTTAGCCATTTGAAGTGTTGAATTTCATCTTGACATAATTTAAAGTTTTGAAGGCATTTGATATAAAATGAGTTGATTGTGGAAACTTAGCTGTTTGAGGAAGATGACTATCTTTTATGAAAGCATAAATGAAGAATATTTTAAAATATTTTCGATAGAAAGATAAAGTTGAATATGTTTTAATTAACTTGTTAGAAATGTAATGAGAGCAATGTAATGTTTTATTTTTATAATGGGAGTGGCCCCCAATAGAAGCTACTTGAAAAATTCCCTATTGATGGTCCTCAACACCTCCTAGCTTCTATAAATCCTTCTCCACTTCCTTAGGATATACCCCCAAGAATCCCCTTGCCTCTTTCTCATCTCAAACTCAATCCTTGGATATTCCTGTTAATCCCCAAGCCCTATTGGATTCAATTGTGGACCTTGAGTTAGCTCTCATTCCTTCACCAACCCCCATCAAAGACAACCCTATGACAGATGGGTGGAGAATGGTAGGTAAGTAACAATGATCATCGACCCCCCCAAAATCCCTCCTTCCAACAAGAGGAAAAAAACCTCTATCAAAGATCTTGCTAGATCCTTCTCTCAAGTTGCCCAAAATATGGTTCTAGCTCAACATACCTACAATACACAATTGTTGTCCTATAATGAAAATAAAATTCGGTCTTTAATTCATGAGGCCGAGTAGCCTCCAAATCAACCCTCATGAAGTTAAATCTTCTTTCTTGGAATGTTAGGGGACTCTCCCTCCCTTATCGTAAGTTTCAAGTTCGAAAGGTTACAATAGAGAATCATATTTCTATTCTTTTTCTTCAAGAATTGAAAGTCTCTAGTCAGGCTCTCTCCCATTGTATGGATGTTATTGGTTGGGGATATGCATCCACCTTTACTACATCTCATACCAATGGTAAAGGAGGTGTTGCCCTCTCCATATCCAGATCTCTTTGTTATGTTATTCTAGACCATGGTGAAGATCCTACTCATCATTGTGTCTGGGTTAGATTGGCTCTCAACTCTCTGGTTCTTGGATTTTTCTCTATCTATGCTCCTAATGACCCTCCTAGTCGTATAGCCCTCTAGGAATGGTTAGTTGTTTCTCTCCCTCCTACAGAATGGATCATAGGAGGTGACTTTAATATGATTGAAAATCCTAGTGACAAAAGTTGGGATGGTAGCAAACCCCTTTCAACAGCTAAATTTGGTAGTTGGTTGTTTTGTCGCAATCATTTAGGTGTGCATGACCCTCTCTTTGGTAAATCCTCCTCTCACAGGGATAATTGGTTTACGTGGTCCAATTATCGTCAAGGTTCTGCCAAGAAGCTTGTTTGTCTGGACATATTTTATTTTAGTAATTATTTTTTGGATAAATTCTCCATCCATGAGCAAGTCCACATTCTTTTGCACACAACTTTGTCTGATCACCTCCCTATATTTTCTTCTATCCAAACTTCCTCAATCTCCCTTGATTCCATGTAGCTTCCTTTCAAATTAAATGTTTCCCACCTTGACAGCCCTGCCTTGCTACCACCTTGTAGAGCATGTTTGGAATAAATTTCCTAGACCAACTGGTAATACTAGCTAGATCAAATGGTTTGAAATAACTATTTCCAATACTATTTCTTCCCTTAGATGGTATGGGCACTCTATTTCTAGGAGGAAGAAGATTCAAGAGAGTCACTTTCATAAAGAGATCTCTCATCTCCATTCCATGCTTATGAAAGATCCCACTAATGTTGCTATTCAATGTGACCTAGCTAATGCTAAAAATTAGGCAAGAGGTTATGAGTCATACCATGCTAGAGGGGCACATATTAGATCTCGCCTCAATTGGATCTCCTAGGGTGACAAGGGAACTAAATTTTTCTTTAACTACCTCAAGCATAAGAATATTTTGGAAAGGATTACTGAGTTGGAGGACCCTTTAGGTCATTCCTTTTTTGACTCCAATGAGATCATGAATCTTTTTGTAACCCACTTCTCTCAACTTTTTACAATGGAGCCAAGGGATGACATCCATCTTCTCTTAATGGAATATGTGTAGGAATATATTCCCTCCCTAGTAGACCCCATTATTTGGGATCAACTTGAATATCCTCTTTCTATGAACGATCTGCATAATGCTCTTTTTCTATGAAGAATGACAAAGCTCTTGGTATGGATGGTCTTCCAATGGAGTTTTATAAAAAAATTGGCATATCCTTTCCTCAAATCTTCATCGTGTTTACCTGGAAGCTTTCCAAAACAATTCTCTTAGAGCTTATATCAATGCAAGGTTAATAAAAATTATTTTTTAAGGAATGGCTCATAATCAAATCTCCAATTGGAGACCTATTACCCTCCTCAATGTTTCATACAAGATCATAGCTAAAGCTATAGCTTTAAAAATCAAACCTGTTGCACAAGCTATTGTTTACCCAGAACAATCTGGTTTTCTTAAGGGTCATTATATCTTAGATAATATTATGATGGCTTAGGAAACAATGCAATGGGCTATCGACTCCAATCAAGATGCCCTCTTGGTTAAGTTAGATTTTGATAAAGCATATGATAAAATCAGATGGGATTTTATTCTTTGTATGCTTTCTTGGCTTGGTTTTGGTCCAAAATTCTATAATCAAATTGGTATGCTCTTTGGTGATGCTTCAACTTGTGTTCAAGTTAATGGAGCTCTATCCCCTTCCTTCCCTCTACAATGATCTATTAGATAGGGTTGCCCTCTTGCTCCTTTTTTGTATGTTTTGGTTGTCGATGCTCTTGGTTATCTTCTTCATAAGGCTCAATCTGATGGCCTCATTCAAGGTATTAAGCTTCTTGGGGATAAACGTGCTCTTAACTCACATTTTGTTGATGATTCCCTTCTTTTTCTTCAAAATACCCAACAAGAGGTGGAAATGGTTAAAGAGATTGTACAATTATTTTGTGATGTTTCTGGCTCTCGTATCAACCACTCTAAAATAAAAGTCTTCTATACTTCTTCCAATCCTAATGGTTGCAACTCCTCGATTGAGTGGAAGATCATCCCTCATGGAATGATCATTTGTTACTTGGGAATCCCCTTTGGGATTAATATTTCTCCTAAAGATATGTGGAACTAGGTTATGGAAAGACTTCAAAAGAAATTTAGTGCATGGCTAGCTTGGTTTCTCTCCTTAGCAGGAAGAATTCAAGTTGTGAATAAAGTTATGTTAACCTCTCATGTTTATTACTCCTCTTGTTGGATGGCCTCAAAGGATGCCTATAACAAATTTACTTAGGTCATTCATAAATTTTTATGGACCAAATGGGATGGGGAGGTAGGCATGACAACCATCTCGTGGAAAATTTGTACTCAACCAAAGGCTTTAGGAGGTCTAGGTATTATTGATCCTCTTACCCAGAGTAAAAGTTTGGCTACAAAATGGGTTGCTAGAGCCATCACTGGAGATGAAAATTGGAAACACTTGTTTCAGTACAAAATCTCCCAAGCTACTCACAAAGGTAAATGGAAAGAAACCCCATGGGAGGATAAGGTCCTTAATGCACCATACTTTACGGTTAAAGGATCTATTCCTCTTACCTATAACTGGAAAGCTTGGCAATCAATTTCTCATTTATTGGCTTGGAAGTCTGACTCCTTATGTCATGGTTTAAGCATCGGTCTGAATAGTCTTTGGTGGAGTAAACTTATCCTCCATAATGATAAATCTTTAGCTTTGTGTAGTGCTCTTTGAGGACTAGCATTTTTAAAGAAAGGTATAAATAGAATAAGAGATATTTGGGATCTGGGCAACTGCTCAATTCTCACTTGGACCCAGATCCACAATTATTGTTCCCTTCCCTCTTCGTTCAAGGAGTCTTATGGCCTTGTTGTGGCTTCCATTCCATGTGAGGTCCTTATAAAGTTGGGAACAACTGCCTACAATATATGGATTGACTGGAGATGGCTTAATGACCATAGAATCTCTTCCATTAAATCTAGTTGGATCTACAAAAATATTTTGTATCCTTTATCATTGGACTCTAAGCTCAATGTCAAGTGGTAAGTCAATTTTACCAATGCCTAGTGGAAGTCTCTTGCTGCTCAAATTTGAAAATTTCCTATTGAATCCAAAACTCAACTTCTTAGATGGTAGGTTTTGCATCAAAAACTTCCAACTTTTGAAAGTCTAGCTCTAATTTTACATATTTCCCCTCAATGCAAATTTTGTAATGCTTTAGAAGCTCTTATTCACTTGTTTTGGTTCTGTGACATGGCTAAACAATTTTGGGATGTTTTCTACACTTTTTATTCCCCTCCTTCACTAGATCTTGGAAGCTTGCTTTGCTTGGTTTTTCCTAGCAGGATCATCATCCCAAACTCTGGGATATTTGTAGACTCATTTTTCTCAAACATATTTGGAAGTTTGGACTTGTTGAGAACTGCTAGGTTTCCCTTTTTGTCTTTTTGTATGGTTTGGTTGGGTTATCTCGGATGCTTTTTTATTTTGTTTGGCTTTCAGTGTTGATTCCAGTTGGGTTCATACATGTTTCTCTCTGTAAAAGGTATTGGGTCCTTTCAAAACCACTCTATCAACAAAAAAATATATCCTTTTGAGTTTCCTTTTCTTTTTGTTCTTGCTTTGATGGCCTTCCTCTCCTTCTTCCATTTCTTCCAACACTCTCATCTTCATCAATCTCTTCTATTTTTATCTTTTTACATATTTTTCATAATGAGACTTATCTTCTAAAGTTTTATGTTGCCCTAAAGAACCAAAAGTGCAAGGAATAACCTCATTAGCATTTCTTCTTTATATTTCCCTGAAAACTCTAAACTACATAGATGATCCTCCATAGTTATTAATTTCTTATGTTAGCCTAAAAACCCTAAATTTTCTTAGATATCCTCTATAATATTTTCTTTATTGTATTGCTCTTAAAACCCTAAAGTGCAAAAAATACACTTTGTACTACATTCATTTTTATTACAAGGAGAAGATTTTATTCTAAGTGACCTTATATTTTACAAGGTCCTTGTAATTTATCA
Organism: Wollemia nobilis; assembly: GCA_028583015.1. NCBI lineage: Eukaryota > Viridiplantae > Streptophyta > Pinopsida > Araucariales > Araucariaceae > Wollemia > Wollemia nobilis. The sequence goes on from JAQPPZ010014634.1 coordinate 8,016,910, forward strand.
TAATATTGAATTATCTATATTATTCAAATAAAATTATTTATAAGTCATAGAATAAATTATAGAGGTAAGTCCTTGGGTTTTTATTTAAGAGATTCAAGTTCAAACCCGAGGAGACCAAGGCCCCTCATACCCATATTTTTAACTTAAAATTTTGGTCCCATGAGGGATATCGTAGTGGTATGTCTTTGGTTTTCATTTAGGGTACCTAAGTTCAAATCCTGATATAAGAGAACTGAGACCCCTAATAAAAGTCTACATTTTTTACTAAAAATTATAACCAACGGGGCCATGGTTCAATGGTTGAGACATATGGATGACATAGCTCACACCAAGATTCCAATCTGGGTACCAAATAAGCTATATAATTTGATATAACTAAGTTAATGTAAAAATAAAAAAGCAACCCTTTCAAAATTCTTTATTTATTTATTAAAAAAATTATTATTTTTTAGACATTAAGTTGATATGTTTTTGGGCTTTCATCATGAAGAACCAAGTTCAAATACCACGAGGATGCTCCATTGTGCCCCTAATTATACTTAGCATCCTACTTCAAATTTTTAAAAACTATTAATATTTTAAATCTAAAAATTTAAAACATTACAAATATATTTACATTAAAATTATTTATATAGAATGGTGACACTTATTTAAATTATCCAATCTTCAATATTTTGCTTTTTAATTGTTGATGTTTGGTGTATAATTTTTTTTTTTAAAAGTCTTCAATATGATATTTATGCAATAACATATATATATATTTTAAGCAAAAAACTCCTTGTGGGGCCGCCTTGGTCTAAGAGACCACGAATAGGGGGTTCTACACCGTCAAATTCACCCGGGGGTCGCACCCATCCCTTCCCGTACCAACATTATCAATTGGATTTTGGGTACCCAATTCAGCTTTTTGGTAGGGTGGAGATTCGAACCTGAGACCTCCCTTGGAGGATTGCCCTCTCCTCTCCAACTCACCTACAACACCGGGTTAATATTAATAAGTTTTATCTAATGTAGACTTAATAGAATTTATTAATATTTTAAAATTAAAATCTAACATGTGATTATATATATATATATATATATATATATATATATATATATATATATATATATATATATTTTTTAATGTAAAGGCCTAACTTTTAATTAATTTAAAAATACAAGTCTTTACAACAAAAAAAAATGGGTGGATAGGCACACCCCAATAGGTAGTCACACTAACTCAGGTTGAGTTAGGAAGCGGTTACTCAAAACAACAAAAATAGGGTTAAACCCGTCACCAACCACATCACCAAAAAGCATGCATTAAATCATGTCAATCATGGGGGGTATGCTCACGAGGTGAATGTCCCTCACCCTCCATATGCTGCCAACCGGTATTAGAAGGAATGGAAATGAGCCACCCATCCTCCCTAGGCGTGCGAACATTATCACCTGTATCAGAGCCATCAATGCCATCAGATACACCCCAACCCACCACATTAGCTGGAGCGACTGGGCACGTGGGAATGGGATCTCCCCAACCAACAACTGGGTCTGGCTCCACCTGGAAAACCTCCCAGCCACTGCCATGATGAGATGTATTATTGCCAATGTTGCCTTGGGGTTGGCGAACAGGAGACGATTGAGACCAATGTCTTTCTGTAGATCGAGAGGGAAGTCATCGATGAGAGCACGATCGAGAAACTTTGCGAGACCGAGAAGGCTCTGTAGAAGGCATTCGGCTGACCGTACATGGGGCATTACCCCAGTGCTGCATAAGAGCGTGAAGATGCTCCACCTCCATATGAAATTTCTCCACTTGAACTAAAATCTGGAGCCAAAAATCAGAATAAATTGTGCACTTATCAACAATTGAAAATTCATCTGAACTATGTTATTGAGAAAAGAGAACTTTATTACGAGTTTTCCAAATATGAAAGAGCACACTGATGCGAAGAATGTTCCACACTTCCAACAAGGGCAAGGAAAAATCTGGTGGGTCGCCAAGCAAAGCATGATGCCAGGTGAATGAACTGGCCATATGAGGCCGAAAGAAGGACTCAAGCCAATCCCAAGCCATTCGAGCTTTCCTGCACTACCAAAAAATATGAAGGGGATCCTCTGGAGCACCACAAAAATGGTAGGAAGGATTCTCTATTCCAAGATATTTTAATCTTTGTCCAAGAGGAAGACCATAGGATAATAAGCTCCAGGCAAAGAAAGCCTGTTTGGGTTCAATATATCCTGCCCAAGCCATTTTAAATCTTAGACTCCAACGAGTCTGAGTGGAAAGAAGATCCCACCGCTCATTGAGTCTTTGAACTATAGGGACATTGGGAGTAAGCCAAGCATACCCTAACTTAGGTTTGTAAGTAAGAAGTGGGGTTTTCTTAAACCATCCCTAGTTAGACCACCAAGGCTTTTGAGAATGTCTACAGATCATGGGCCAAAGAGAAAAAGGGATACAATCCAAAATAGTGTCATAAGTATTCTTATCATCTGGTCGTAGACCAAACAATCTCCTGAAATCATCCCATGGGATCCAATCCCTGGAATATCTTGAAAAAAATCTACCACTATTGAAATCCCTTTCCTGAAGAACCGTTGAGCATGAATCCATTGCACGGAAGCAAGAGGGGAACCTTGAAAAGTAATAAAAGGTGACCACCAAACATTATAAGTGGAAATAGAAGCACCTTTTCGATGCCCATCCCCTTGCCAACACAACCAGGGCTTAATTTTCTCCCAAGCCCTCCATATGCTCTGAATGACAAAAGAGCCTTGAATTTTAACTAGGATAGGAGCAACCAGGAGGGATTGAAAATTCATGCCTTTCCAAGCCTTCCTACCAAGAGGTAAACCAATGGAAATGCAGTGTCAAATTAGAACTTTCCAAGCTTCAGAACCACTTAAGGCTCGAAGAATCCATTTAGAAGATAAAGCAAAACCTTGTCTTTGACAATCATGTAGTCCCATACCTCCTAATTTTTTGGGAAGACAACAAATCTCCTAAGCAACTCGATGAAACCCTTGTTTATGTGATGAGTTAGCCCAAAGAAAATCCCTTAAAAGCTTTTCCAATTTTTATAGCAAGCTTGAGAAGGGACCCAACATGATGAATAATACACATGAGTAGTAGCAATAATTTTGGAACACACCTGAAACTTACCAGCTAGAGTAAGTTTTTTAGTGATCCAAAAGGAATTTTTTCTCTACTTTTTGTAAAACATAATTCCACAAGACAGCAGGGGAACTCTGGAATGCAAATGGGATGCCAAGGAATTTAAACATCTCCCCTGGTTGGATCCAATGCCACTGGAAGCTTTCAAGCCAACTTGGAAGGTCCAAAGAGGATTGCCTATAGCATGAGGTCTTCCTCCATTGAATGCTAGATCCTGATGCTTTGCAAAAAATATCCAAGCAATCTAGTGCTTGTTTGATAGAGCGTTCATCCTCATGAAGTGTCAAAAAAGAATCATCTACAAAATGTCCATTTATGAGTTGAGAATATTCTCCAGGTAAAGAAATACCCTTAATATTACCTTGAATCACTTGGTTAGCAAGAAGGTATCCAAAAGCTTCAACTACCAATATGAAAAGAGAAGGAGCCAAAGGACAACCCTGTCTGATAGATCTGAACAATCCAATTGATTCAGACTGACAATTGTTCAAAGTAAGCACAACTGAAGCATCCACAAAAAGCATACTAACCGAGCTCAAAAAATGTGGCCCAAAACCAAGAGCTCGAAGCATGGTAAGGATGAAATTCCATTCAATCCTATCATAGGCTTTCTCAAAATCAATCTTGATGAAAAGAGTATTTTGTTGAGTGGCTCTAGCCCATTCCATGCCCTCCCAAACAACAATTACATTATCCAGAATGTATCTACTCTGCACAAACCCAGTCTGCTCAAGGCGGATAATAAGTGGCAACAGAGGTCTAAGGCGTAAGGCCAAAGCCTTAGCAATAATTTTGTAACTCACATTGAGTAAAGTAATAGGCCTCCAGTTGGTGAGCACTTCTGGATCCCCCTGCTTAGGAATGAATTTAATATTGCCCTTATTAATTATAGAACCTAAAGAGCCAGAAGCCACTGCTTCCTGATAAACATACAATAAATCTGGGCCAACCATATCCCAGTACTCCTTATAAAATTCACAAGGAAATCCATCTAATCCTGGAGCTTTATCATTAGCCATCCTGGACAGGGCTTCAACAAGATCATCCAATGACAAAGGGCGTTCACAAGCTTCCTTTTGAAGAGTTGAAAGCTTCTCAAGAACAACTGCACAACAAGCTTGAATTGCAACCTATCGTTCAAGAGTTAACTCTTGAGAAGCAAAAACTTTCTGATAATGCTTGACAAAAACTTTAATAATATCAAGAAGTGATGTCCAATGAACCCCTGCATCCTGAATAGCATTGAACTGAATGACTTGTCTCAAGGGCTTTATTTTCTAAAAAATCTTTTGAAACCCTATCACCAATTTTCAGCCAGTGAAGCCGAGCACGAAGCTGAGCTCCCCTTGCTTCATAAAGCTCAATTTTTTAAGCTCATGCCTAAGACTTGCAACTTGGGCTTGAAGAATAGAGCTTAGAGGGCTCGCTTCTAGTCTGACAGAAGCTCGAGCCAGTTCAGCTTTAAGGGTTGCATTAGAGATTCATCTCCGCTTGGCAACTTCAACTCCTAAATTCCTGAGAAGAACAATTGTTCTGGAGATAGCTGCATTCCACCAAGAAATTCTACCATGAATTCTAGTTGGTCTAGGAACTAGATTCCAAATCCTATGAATATGAGTAGACATAGTTTGATGTTTCAAAAAAGAAACATTCAGATAGAACTGAGACTTGAATTGATGAGGCGGAGGCGGAGAACAAGAAATGGAAAACACAATGGGAGCATGATCAGAAAGGGTGGTATCAGGAATAGTTGAAACAAAGGGTAGAGAAGTCGACAAGTGATGGAAATGAAAATGAGAATGTTCAGATAGCATAGCTCTATCAAGCCGCTTCAAAATATGGGCATTGCCAGCTTGAAAGTTGGACCAGGTATACCACACCGACTCAGGAAAATCGGAGGGTATAAAGCAGGAATTAGGGTCACTCAGCCCAAGCTTATTCTTGAAAAAAACCATGCTTCCCGCTCTCCAATATTCCAATGCATAGGGAGCAAACCAAGTTTGTCAACCGATTTCTCCACCATATTGAAGTCACCACACACCACCCAAACCGCTTCAAGCAAGGAAAGAGCAAGCCATCACCATAAAGCACACCTTTTCGATGCATTATTAGAAGCATACACATTAATCAAACCAAAAGGGATACCACCAACTTCAAAAAGAATCCAAACTGCTTGATTTGAGGGGTCCACCCCCCATGTGACAATATGAGAATGCCACCTAGGAGAAATGAAAGTGACAGCTCCTCCTCTGCCAGGAGTATGATGGGAACAAAAAAACTTACTTGTCGACCATAAAAAGGTACAGGTACTATCCAAAATGAAGTCAACAACTTTAACTTCTTGCAAACATAGAAAATCCAAACTGCCATGCAAGCGAGCAACATTCTGAATCTCTCTACGGACCTGATATTTTTGGACTGGGTCCGTCAGTCCTCTTACATTCTAGGACAAAAAAATCATTGAGGACGATCGAGGTTCATTCCCTCGAGAACATCTTCAGTATCTCCCAACTCTCCTAGGGAAGTGAACGAATTGATGAGAAATCATTCATGATTTTCCCTAAGAAAGTCAGTTTGATGTCTCTTTTCTTGATGTAACCCATCACGAGCCGGACTACGTGAACGACGGGACCTGGAGAATGACACATCCTCAGGTAACGCTTGCTTAAGAATGGAAGTAGCAAAATCATCGAAAGAAGAAGATACTAGAGGTGGTGAAACTCCATCTGAAGCAGGTACAGAAGAGGACCCTCCTGGTGTCGAGGGAGACGGCTGCACTGGAGCAGTGGGAGCCGAAAGGGCTAGCATGCATGGTGTCGAGGGTTGTTGCACCGGCGGGTTGGAACTAGAACCTCCCTGCAACACCGACTGCTTAGGTTGATGATTTTTCCTGTTTATCATGGTAGTCCATTCATCTGGATGATTCTTGGCTCCTAGAGCTGGAGCTATCGAAGTAGGGGGAGGAACAACAACATTGCATGATTTGAATTTATCAGCCATAAGCGGACAATATTTAATTTTGTGCTCTGTGGATTGACAACGGTAGCAGGTGTTGGGTAGATTAATGTACACAACACGTTGCGTAAAAACCTTGTCACCAATATTCAGGTCAATAGACTCAGTAAGGTCCTTGGAAAGATCGACTTTGACACACACACGCCTGTTAGGGCGGACATTATAGAATTTATTTGGTTCTAAGCAGACCACCTTCCCAAGGGTGGAAGCAATACTTTGCAGGAATGGCCAAAAGGTCGTCGGAAGACCAGGGAACTCAGCCCAAATAGGCACTTCCAGAGAAGCCTCATCATTGACAGAGAAATCTTTGGACCACTATTGAAAGACAAGCAAAGAGCTTCGGACATACCAGGGACCCCGACTAAAAACTTCTTGCGCATGTTGAGCATCAACAAAGCGAAAAAGAAAAAACCCTTTTGACAAATTTTGGATATTCTCTATCTTAATGCCATAAGGTTGCCAATACTGTTGAATCCAAGATCGGATCAGAGTATCATTCGGGATACGACCCAAGAAATATCCTATCAGGGTATGCTCTTCTAGCCACTTACATGCATTATCAAACTCAATAACAAGAATTTCAACAACAGGATTGACATTGTTACCTCGTGGAAAACTTTTGGCATGAACTTGCGGGGTCTCTTCCCTGGCGCCATTCCTTACTCCGGTAGCTTCAACATAAGTTGAAGCTATCGTCTGAGCGGCAACCATTACAAGGACGAAGGCAGATTCCCAGCTCCTAGGGTTTTCTCACACTAACCTAATTTCTATGTAGAGACCATTTCTCATCCATCAATTTTCTTTCTATATTTTGTTTTTGTTATTTTAATCAATAGTTCATTTTTTTTTTAATTTTGGAAGGTTAAGGTTCAAACCACGGTGTGGGCAAGTGTGTCAAGGGGTGGGTGTGCGTTGGTTGTGTGTTAAATTCTTTATTGATAAGCATAGCTCTCGACTTTACAAGGGGTCATGGTTGGGAGGAGATTGCTCAACCCTGTGCGTTGGTCGTAGGGTTTCTCACACTAACCAAATCTAAAAAATTAATAATAATAAATATTGTTTTTTAATTGATTATATAGAATTGAATTTGAAAATATAAAACATTAAAATATATTTAAACAAAAATTAAAACAATTTATATAGAATGACGATGTTTATGTGATATGTATTAAGTTATTCAAACTTTAATATTGTACTTTCTCATTATTAATTATCGATGTTTGGTAATAATAAAAAAATATTGTTTTTTAATTGATTATATAGGAGTGAATTTGAAAATATAAAACATTAAAATATATTTATGCAAAAATTAAAGCAATTTATATAGAATGACGATGTTTATGTGATGTATTAAGTTATTCAAACTTTAATATTGTACTTTCTAATTATTAATTATTGATGTTTGGTACATAACCTTGCTTGCTATGTAAAAAACAAACCTTGTTTATTTGGTGATATAAGCAAGAATTGACATGAAAATTCACGTACATAATATTCTTCATATTTAAAATTTTCTTTTTTTAAAACAAAATTTCATGCAACAAAAAAACAACATTATTAACCCAACTTCAAACAGTCATAATTTTTTAATATTGCTCATAATTTGGCATATAACCACTAGTTTTTATAGTACTCGAATGATGTATATGATGGTATTAAAATATTGTGAATTTTTTTTGGATGAAAGGCCATTTTAATTATAATAATAAAAGTCCTTCACAAAAAAAAAAGTGTGAGTGGAGAAAAAATAACACCTCGAATGCCACTAACTTATCTTAATAGTGGATAAAGAAAAACAAAATGCACCACACGGGCACCACGACCATCAACAACAAACTAGAAATATTCTACAGCTAGAAAGGTTTTTAAAGAAGGGGGCATGTGGTAGACAAGGCCTTATCCATTTGAAGTGGGTGGTTCCTCCCACCCATCAAAGCGCTCCTCACCCTAGCCTGAAGCATGAGTAATTGGAGAAGAATGACGAACCAACCAAAAATATGCTCGTGGTTTCCTGAAGCCCTCCAACCATCATTAGGCACAAGAAGAGATTGTTGAGTGATCATAGGTGCAAAATGCTAGGTGTACATATCCGACTACTGCAACGAGCCTCCATAGTCACGAGATCTACTCCAAGGAGGCTAACACCATGCACGATCAGGGTGTCAACATGAACAGGATTTGGTTGGGTGAGGAGACGAATGATCAGGGGCCTCCCTACTAACAGCACAAGGGCCATCACCTCAGTATTTCAGCAAATCCTGCAAATGGTCCAACTCCATAAACATGTTTTTAGCCTGGTCATAGATCTGAAAACATACATCATGAAAAACTTCGAGCTTTTCAGCAAACAAAAAATTTTGAGACAGATCAACCTACTTGATAAAAATCTTATTTTTAGATTTCCAAATATGAAATAGAAGGTTGAATTTGAAAATTTGCCACACTTCCCTCAACAGGAGAGAAAACTGAATGGGATCACCCAAAAGGACATGATGCCAAGAAAGTTGCAGGGACATAAACAGGGTAAAGAAAGAACCCACCCAACTCCAAACGAGACTAGCCCATCTACATGCCCAAAAAATATGCATACAAGACTCTGGTTCTTGACAAAACGAGCATCGGGGCTCAAGCACCCCCATATAAGAAAGCCTGCGGCCAAGGGGTAAACCCTGATATAGTAAGCTCCAAGAAAAAAATCTTTCTTTGAATCCAAATAAGACGAGTTGAATGAAATATGGTTTTCTACCTAGAGAGTGATGAGAGAAGGTCCCACTTGACATTGAGTTTAGGCACCGTGGGTGCAGTTTGCGTAATACAGTCATAACCCTGCCTGGCTCTATAGCTGAGCAAGGAAGTGCTCTTATAACAAGCCCAATATTTCCACCAGGGTGTCTGGGATTTGACACCTAATTTATGCCATAAGGAGAAAGGTGTATGATCCATAACAACATCATATGTAGCCTTGTCAACATTGGACAAGTGAAACATCCTTTTAAAATCATTCCAAGGAATCCAGTCTCTGTTTTCCCTGGAGTAAAAATATGTAATGGCAGTAATGCCCCGCTTATAAAATTTCTAGGCATGGACCTAGAGAACTTGGCCCAACGGCTTACCCTGAAGCTTGAATACAGGGGACCACCAAACATTGAGAATATTAATGGAAAGGCCTTTATGTGAACGAACCCCCTTCCAAACAATCCAAGGGTTTAATTGTTGCCAAGCCTTCCATATGCTTTTGATGACAAAGGAGCTAGGAATTTTAATGAAAATTGGGGCTAGCACTAGAGAGGGCAAATCCATTCCTACCTAGGCTCGATGATTGAGGGGAAGCCTAGCCGAGATGCAATGTCTGATAAGAACTTTAAATGCTTCAGGTCCTTTGAGAGCCCACACAATCCATTTAGCACATATGGATAACCCTTAATGCTTAAAGTCCAACAAACCCATACCCCCTGCTTGCCATGGGAGACAACAAATATCCCAAACCACTCTGTGAAATCCCTTTCGCTCAGACCCACTAGACCACAGAAAATCCTGTAGTAATTTTTCTAACCATTTGTAACAAGCCTAGGAAGGGACCCAACAAGACGAGTAATAAATATTCGTGGAAGCCAACACTTTCGAGCAAATTTGAAATTTACCAACAAGAGACAACTTCTTAGCATTTCTATATTCTAGCTTACTTTTGATTTTGCTGATGACATAAGACCATAATTGGTACGGATGGCCTTGAAAGGCAAAAGGAATACCCAAGAATTTGAAGACTTCTCCAGGCTAAACCCAACTCCACTGCACATGCTGAAGTCAATGGGGAAGAGGCTGTAGGGATTACCTGTAACATGAGGTTTTCCTCCATTGGATATTAGACTCAGAGGCTTTAGAAAAAATATCAAGACAAGACATGGCTTCAGAAAGGGATTTTTCATCCTCATTCAGAGTAAGAAAGGAATCATTAGCAAAATGTTTTTTAATGAGTTGACCAGCATTCCTAGGAAGGGAAATACCCTGAAGCATCCCAAGAGAAGCACGATGAGCCAAAAGATAACCAAATGCTTCTGCTGCTAAAATGAATAGCAAGGGGGCCAATGGAAAACCCTGCCTTACTGACCTATGCAAGCCAATAGTGTTAGCTTAAAACTTGTTGAGAGAAAGCACAACTGATGCATCTGGAAAAAGTATTTTAACAGAGGAAATAAATTGAGGACCAAATCCAAGAGCTTCCAACATGGAAAGAATGAAAACCCACTCAATTCGATCATAAGCCTTTTCAAAGTCAAGCTTGAGGAAGAGGGCCTGTTGATTGGACCTATGAGCCCATTCCATCCCTTCCCAAAAAGCGAGGAACGTTATCCAAAATATACTGATTTTGGGTAAAGCTAGTTTGATCAGGCCTCACAATAGAGGGAAGCAAGGGCCTAATCCGCAAAGCAAGAACTTTGGAAATGATCTTGTAGACGACATTAAGCAAAGTTATCAGCCTCTAGTTTGTAATGATTTTTGGATCCTCAAACTTTGGGATAAACTTGATATTACCTTTATTGATAATAACACCTAAGGAACCATACTGCAGGGCTTCTAAATATACTTTATGCAAGTCAGGACCAACAAAATCCCAATATGTTTTGTAAAAATTGTAGGGGAAGCCATAAAGCCTTGGGGCCTTCGCGTCTACCATTTAAAATGGGGCATCTGCAAGATCCTACTCTGATAGGGGTCGTTCACATTCATTCTGTTGCACTGGGGAGAGGCAAGTTGGGATAACCTCTTTGTAACATTAAAGGGCTAATTCTCGTTTAGGGGTGTACAACTGATCATCAAAAACATGAGAATAATGCCATGTAAATTTAGTTGCTATCTCAGGAAAATAGGTGGTGCGAACCCCATTAACCAATAAAGCTTTAAATTGAGTGGAGTGATGAAGAGGCCAAAGCCTTTGGAAAAACTCTTTAGAAATGTACTCACCCACTTTACGCTAATGTAGTCTGGCTTTAATCTGACCCCCTCTAGCCTCGTACACTTCAGCCACTTTGATCTCATGTCGGAGCTGAGAGACATGGGCTTTAATGGCGAAGTCAAAAGGAGAGGCCTCAAGATGAAAGGAGGTTTGTGCAAGCTCATTACATAGAGTAATATTAGAGCGACGACGTAGCTACGCCACCTTCTTTCCCAGGCTTCTAAGTAGAGCAGTGGTACAAAAAATTGCATCATTCCACCACTCAATTCATCTTGAATCTCCATTGGATCTGGGTACAATGTTCCAGATCCTTTGGATGTGATAAACAGTGGTTTCATGTTGCAAGAAAGAAGTTTTAAGAAAAAATTGAGCATGAGTAGGCCATTGATAGGTGGAGGAAACATGAACAGAGAACATTATGGGGGAATGATCGGACGAGACCATACCAGGAATGGTTTCAACAAAAGGGACTAAAGGGAGTTGACGAGAAAAAGAAAACTCATGTTGGTATGACAACATAGCCCTGTCCAACCTTTTTAAAACTCTTGCAAGGCCTGACTGAAAATTAGACCACGTGAACCACAAATGCTCGAGAAACTGACCCGTAGAGAAACAACCATTGGGATCGAAGACCCCTAGTTTATTTTTCATAAAATACCAAGCATGTCGCTCTCCCAAGGCCCATCTATTGGGGAGCTAGCCCATTTTATCATAAGTTTTCTTAACCATATTGAAATCACCACATATTAGCTAGACTGCGATAGGTAAGGACAAAGAACACCATCTCCACAATGCACATTTATCTTGGACCTCATTAAAGGCATAAATATTAATAATACCGAAGGAAATACCACCACCTTTGAGTAGAATCCAAACCGCGTGGTGAGAGGAGTCAGAACCCCATGTGACAAAATTGCTCGTCCACCTATTATTAAGCAAAATGATAGTGCCTCCGCTACCGTGATTGTCATTGGTAGCATACATCTGACTGCCAAGCCATAATATAGAACAAGTAGATTGTAAATTAAACCTGCCAAGCCATAATCTAGATGACCATAGAGACTGGAACAGGTAGTGAGCTCATCCCAAACCATGTAACGACGAACAAGATCCATCAACCCACGCACATTCTAGGAGAGAAACAATATTAAAAAGAGTCAAGTTGCATACCCCCACTGGCCTCAATCGTATTATCCAACAACAGGTGATAGGGATTATTCTTGAAGGTATCCATGGTGGTGGAGAGATAATTTTACTGCCGCTTGTCCAAATGAGAAAGCCACTCACCTCGCATGGGGCTACGGGATCGTCCTCCTAAATTCTGAGAGAAAATTCCTTCAGCCCCTGCCTCATCCGGAGAACCCAATGGCACAGTGGACCGAATCCTTTCATCGTGGTCTACAGACTCGATGGCCAGAGGAAGAGAGTGGACAGGGGTTGACTCCATAACCGGCAGCTGCATGGGGGGCTTAGGTGCTAGGGCCTGAGCATATGTGGCCATTGTGTGCCCCGCTTGAGTGAGATTGCTATCTTTCCCTTTCTTGCGCGAAACCTCAGTCCTTTCACCATATTTTGATGAATTTGATTGCTAGAAAGAAATATATAGCTTTGGCAACCAAAGTAACATTTTTTGAGAAAATCGAATAGAGATCTAGCAAAGGTAATATGTAAAATTCTTAAAGGAGGCTAGTTTTTTGGCAACCTAAGATGAGAGATTTGGTAAATATTGTGTTAAAATATTTTAGATTATTAGATCCAAAGCTATGATTGCTTAACTTTATGAGAAAAAATAATATGGAAAAACCTTTATGGAGGCTAGATCTTTGGTAACCCAAGATGAGGGATTTAATAAAAGATTGTGCCACAATATTTTAGAAGACCAAATCCAAGGTCACGATTGCTTGGCTCGGATACGATGATATGAGCAAGAATTAGAAATTCAAGCAGATAATATTATCCATTTCTAGTCTTATAAAGTAGTACAATTATACTTTTTTTTAGAAGAAGTTTTTAAATAAGACATATTTTTTATTTTAGAAGATACTAATTTAATATTTTATTATAATAACTAATTAAATATTATCTCGCATAACATGAAGATAAATACTAATTCTTATCATTTCGATTCAAAGTCTTCAATATAATATTTATATAATAAAATATTAATAAATTCCATTTACTATAAACATTTTTTTATTTGGTTAGTGTGAGCAACCCCTACGACCAACGCATAGGGCATAGGGCTCGACAACCTCCTCCCAACCATGACCCCTCATAAAGTCGAGAAGCATGCTTATCAATAGGAAATTTAACACACAACGACCGCACACCCACCCCCTCACACACCGCAGTTTGAATATTTACTATAAACTTAATAAAATCTATTAATATTTTAAAATGTATATGTAATAATATATATTTAAATTGATTATATAAGAGTGAAATAGTTCCACATAAATTACATCATGATCATAAAATAGTATTACAATAAATTGACAATCATACATGTATTGCTTGGATAGATTTAGTATTACAATAACTTGACAATTATACATGTATTACTTGGATAGATTTAGTATTACAATAACTTGACAATCATGCATATATTACTTGGATAGATTCAAATCTCATAGATATTGTTCTTGAAATTTTAAAAATTTAATTAATTTATTTTATATAATTTTAAATGAATAACATTATTATTATTCACATGTGATATATATTCTTATGCAAAACAAAATTTAAATAAATAATCTTATATTTATATTTATATTTTTATTTTGATGATATATAATTTTGAGAAATAACAAGCCTTAGTTCACTTTATTCTCCAGGAATAAAGATATATAGACTAAAGGTTGTCTTATTGAAAGGGTGGATTCCTTACATGGAATCCCAAAAAGCAAATATGTTATAATTTGTTGATTGGTTATAACAAGTCCACGCCGCATAAAAGCAAGAGCTAAGAGTAGGATAGTCAAATCAGTACGAGTATGTTTCATTGTCATCTATGATCACTCGTCATAAAGATTATGAATTGGCTATGTTCGAGAAAGAAACAACATAAGCATTACATTAGCTTTTATTCCAAGACAATATATTCCAAGGTTTACAATTTTCACAGCAAAGGCCCACATAGGTTGTATAGAAGATAAGCTTATAATGTTTAGAATTATTAATTAAGAATAAAAAGTTCAATATTAAATATAACAGGTGAGTATTAATATTTGATATTAAATAAATTTATTTGATTAATTTTTTTTAATTTTTAAAGCTTAAATTTAATCAAATGATATATATATGATAAATTATATTATTATATAATTATTAACATAATAATTATAATATAAAAGTTTGTTTCAATTTTATATAATTAATTTAAACCTATTAAAAAAATATAATAGTTATTATATGGAGGATCTTAAAGATAAATTTGGCAAATAATAATTCGAAAATTATAAAAATGTTTGCAATGGAATAAATGCTTGAAACCAACAAGTATGAGATTTTTACATACAAAACAATATGGTTTCTTATCAAATTTCTTTTCATATAAAAATGAATATATGAGGTGCTTTTCAGTATTAATGTTTTTTCTTATGCTAAAGATGGGAGGACAACACTGTATTAAATTATTATTTGGTTTATATTTTTACATTTTTGGATTTAATTATTAATAATTTTAAATAGGTTGATATTAAGAATATGAATTAAAATATATGTATTTATTACTTACTATACGTTGGATGATTGGTAAGTTGGTGTATTTGTTAAGATGGATACTTGTTTTGTGTATCACTATTGAGGTGTGAGTATTAGAGACTTTGTTGTTCCAAAATTTACAATTGGATCTTGAAAATGTATATTTTAGATATTTAGACTAATTCAAAATGGTCCCTTGAAAGGTAAACATAAGTTAGAAAAACAAGTATTAAAGTGGAATGAATTTATTTTTGTTATCAATCCAATTATACTTTCAAAGGATTTAGCAATATAAAATATTCACTAAATAATATACATTCAATAACACAATTATTGAAAAATATTATTGATGAATATTTTAATACAAGCAATGCAAAAATAATGTGATGCAAGGCTTGTTCTCACTATCTCACCGATTACAATGCTTTATCTTCAATATATACACAACATGGATATGAGACTCTTCACATTCACAACTCTTGACCTTTCTACTTACACCAACTCTTCATCTCCTCAAACACACAGGAGATCTAACTCTTCATATTTCTCATGGGAGAAATATATTAATGACTCCACATAATAACAAATCTCTTATTGACTCCACATATCCACATAAGAGCAAAGCTATAATGATTACACACACTAAAAGACAAATGCTTTCATAACTCCTCACTTTCATGACATATACTCAAATATTTACATGATTTAAACTAAACTATTTACATGGTACTTTTAATATTCTTGCAAGGTACCAAATAATGTAATACTTCTAACACCCCTTAGTATAACATTATTTGGTAATAATATCCTTTGCCTTCATTTACTTTTGTCTTCTTGATTTGACTTTGATGAAGCATTCTGGCTTGTTCTGATTCTGGTACTAATACTGTTCATTCTGGATCGATCCATTGAAAGAGTTCAAACCCTTTTTCTAGCCATATCTGGAATTGGAAGAACTTTCCCTGAAAAATCTATTTAGTGCTATGCTTGTTATCATTTATTTCATCTTATCCCATTTTTGCATGCTTATCCATCCATAATTCATATTATTATTAATTTTGTACCAACAATATCTTTGAGAATGATTGTTACCTCCACAAATTTTACAACAATGAAGATTCCAACATCTTTCTATCTTGTGTCCATGCCTACCACAATGTCTACATTTGTTACCTATCTCAATTTTTCTTGTATCAAAATCAATTCCATTTGTCCTTGTCCTAAAGTTCTTTGTTTCACAATTACTTTTTATCAATCCTTGATTCATTATGACCTATTTGTTCACGGCCTTCATATTTTGGTCTTATTCTTTGCCAAATTTTTTCGGAATTTGTGTCACTGCACCTTGTCAAAAATTCTATACCAATCTCCTTGTCATTGTTATTGATATCATTACAATGTCTATTACCACATACTTTTTGCACACTCTTTGTCTTCATGAACAATGCTTAAGTCCCTTGTGTCACATGTTATATCTGTTCCTTGAAATCTTGTCTCACAACATATATCTATTGTTATGGGTCTTAAATCACAACTCAGAAGTCTTTATGGGTTCCAAATCATTTGTATTATAATAGTTGTTACATGTATTACAATTATTATTTTGATGAAGATCACTAGTGTCACAACATGCATCTATCATTATGGGTCTCAAATCCTTCGTGTCATAGCTTGTATCTTTCATCATGGGTTTGACCTTTAAAATCTCTTCTTGCTTTTTATTCTTCACCTTATTAAGTAATATATATATATATATATATATATATATATATGTAATGTAATAACATGTTCAAAGCAATCATTAGCTTCATTGATAATATTATTGAAGTAGTCTTTAAGTGTTGAAAAAACTTCATCTTTAGCTTCTTTGAGAATCATTTGTGAGTAAAATGTTAATTCTGGTGACATATACTTATAATCTTCATCTTGTTTTTGAACATTTAAGAAATTTTCAACTTCTTGAAAATATGAATTTTTAGCTTGTTTCTCTTCTTCATTTATTTTTGATAATTCATGTCCTTGTATTTCTATTTGTTTCTCTTCATCCATACTAACCTCTGGTGACACATACTTTTGATTTTTTGTTTGCTTTCTTTTTTTAATTGTCATGTTAGCAAATTTCTCACTAGTAATATCTATAATCACAACTTTCTTTTAACAATAGTCATTTGAATATTTTACCAATCAAGTTGATCACTTTAATAATCTTCCTTTCTTCAATTTTAATAAATTAAATTCCTCAATATAATTTCCTTTGTAGTTGAAATCCTTCAACTCCCAAATTCAAGTTTAAAATCTTCTTTCTTCTTCAATATATTTTTCCTTCAAACAATAATTTTCTCTTTCTTCAATTATCATTTAATCTTCAAATTAATTTTTTTAAATAATTATCTTTAGTACTATCTTCACTAATCTCACTCAATTTACTTTCCTTCAATAATCCCAATTAATCAAATAATATATTTTCTTCAAATATATTAATAATTTCCTTCAATCATTAATCAACTTTCAACATAAACCAATTTTCCCTTATTTTATCTTTCTCTTTTAATCTTCTTCAAATATTAATATCAATCTTCAATTTATTCCTTATAACTTCCTCCAATTAATTAGTTTTGCTCTCCTCAATTAATAATAATTCTTCGTCCCTTAAATAATTTGTCACTCTCTATATAACTCTAAATAATTATTAAACACTCCTTATATCACCATTTCCTTTCTTATAAAACATCACGCATTAACTTTAATCCTTTATTTTATCAAATAACTTAGTTATTACCTTATTGCGTGTGCTTTCCCTAGCCTGTGCATTGTCATTTTGACATTTGCACCAGAACTGGGACGATGGTTCTGCAACTCCAAGCTTTTTCTTCATTTCTCTTCTCGATAGTAATAATCCTAGCAATTATTACTCCAAACGTTATACTTCCTATTGGTGTTTCTTATATATTTTGTTGCTTTCAAGTGCAAAAGCTTCGTCTTCCTTTTTCATCCAAGACATTTGATGTTGTTGTTCTTTCTCCTCCACTTCAACTCCAACTTCAACTTCTCTCCTTTACGATTCTTCCTACTTATCTTCCTCTACTCCAACTTTAGCTTTTCAACGATTGGTAATCTCTACATCTTCACTTGAGACATTTTAATAACGTTTATTTTTTATGGCTATAATCATTATGTATTTTCATATGGAAAATCTCCTCACCTCCTACAAAGACCACTCAGTTGGCTAACGTTGCTCTCCTCAACTCTCACTTTTTATGGCAATAATACTTATGTGTTTTTTCACGTGGATAATTTTCTCACCTTCTACAAATGTTGCTCTTCTTTCCAATTACTTCAATAACTTCTTTTCTTCTAATGGTGGCTTATGGAGGCTAATAATTAGCTAATGGTGGCTTTGATACCACTATTAGCAATCCAACTATACTCTCACAAGATCTAGCAATATAAAATATTCACACAAATGCATACATTCAATAACACACTTATTGAATAATATTATTGATGAATATTTAAACACAAGCAATACAAAAATAATATGATGCAAAGTTTACTCTCACTATCACACTAATTACAATGCTTTATCTAATATATACACAACATGGATATGAGACTCTTCACATAACACTTGACCACTCTACTTACATCAAGTCTTCATTTCTTCAAACACCACACGAGAGATCTAACTCTCTATACTTATCACGGAAAAAATATATTAATAATTTCCCATAATAAAAAAGTCTCTTATTGACTCCACATATCCATATAGAACAAACTTTTAATGATTATACACACTAAAAGACAAATAGTTACTTAACTCCTCACTTACACGACACCTACTCAAATATTTCATGATTCTAAACTAAACTATTTACATAGTAATTGTAATATTCTTTCAAGGTATCAACTAATGTAATACTTCTAACACTTTTAGCATTGTTGGGACGCTCTTGTATGGTACCTTTTACATATACATATTAAAAAATAAGCTTATTGTTATAATATTATAAGTTGCCTCATTTTTTGTTGTATGAAAACTTACATAATAATAAAATTATTAGATATCCCCTTTTACTTGTTGTATACATTTTTTTTCCTTTTTAATTATAAATTTATAAACTATCTTACATAACCATTAAGAATTATATAACCTAAAGATAGACATATTCAAGTTTACATATTGAGACATATAGATGACATAGCTCACACTAAGATTCAAATCCAATGACACTAAATAACTTATAGAGTTTGATGTGACTAAGTGGATGTAAAAGGGAAAGGAAAACCCTTTCAAAATACTACTTTGAATAAAAAAAGAAAAAAGTTTACAATTTTTTTCAAGTTGCAAAACTTTAGAATTCTGCAACCTTCATATTGCACTATTCTCAAATGCCCATATCAGATATACTTGAATTGTGTTAGAACGTTTTCAAGTATACATAATAAATTTAGTTGGATTATGGTATTTAGATATAAATGAGTTGTAGCGAAATAAGTTGTAACTCATATCAAGCATGAGATTGAACAAATAATTTGTGAAGGCAAGAAGAACCTTGAGCTTGTAATAAACTTTATATCGATTTAAAAAATGTTATATGTAACTTCATAATTAAAATTTGGTTCTTCAAAATTATATTAATCTCAAATGGCTCCAATAAAATAAATATTTTTATTTTATAATTATACATTAATAAAAATTTATTCTCATATTTTTAAATACACACAATAAATTCAACTAATTTAATATAATAATAAATTTAAAAATTATTCATGTATTTAATTATTAAAATTGCTTACAAATGTTTTATATAAATATCATTTTTATTAAAATTGCACTATAAAATTTGGTTGTAAATGTTTTAAATAAATATAAATGACACCATTTCATCAAGTGAGGATATTGTAGTGGTATATCTTTAGGTTTTCATCCGAGAGACCATGCTTTATCCTAAAAATTTTATTCCTATTAGAACACCTCAGTGGTATGTCTTTGGATTCTCATCAAAGAGACCTAGGTTCAAACCACTGCACAAGGTACTAGACCTTTTCTTTTTTTGTAAGTAAGAGACTATTATAATTAACACCGGGTTTTAACTGGTTGACCCAAAACCATTTTACAAAATAGGGTCCACCGACCAACTGGACAAGGGCCAAGCCCTACAAGTTTAATCTGACAACAACAAGGGCCAAGCCCTACTCTTCCATCTGAATACAACCAAACTAAACTATGGAAGCCTAATATTATAGCCATCAGAAAAGAAAGACGCAAAACATAACTAACAATGAGAAAAACTAATCATGCAAGCGCCACACAGGGTCGCTTGTGCCCATACAAAAAATAGCATAATATAGTCAAACAAACATCCCACAGAACGGAAAGCCAGGAGGCCAATAAGTCAGTCTTCCTTGTAGTCCTCATATGACTCCTTATCATCCTCATCCTTAGATTCCTCCTTGCCATCAAATTCAAATTCTGCCTTCGACTCCTCACGCCCCTGGAACTGCTTGCTATAAAACAGAAGATTTAGAGAATCACGTAAATCAACAACTACACTAATGAGGCCAAATAGACTCTTTAACTGGTTGATAATATTAGAGGCTGATGAAATCGCCATCTTCTTCAAGACTGTTACAGTGGGATCCGGTACCCCATCATCAGGGATCTCCAACACTTTGTTATTGCCCGCCAGGGCCCTATTGCGATATCGAAACCAAACACACCTTGGGAAAGACTTGAGGCCAAAGGAGATGTTTCCCATGCATTGAAGATAACGAAACTATATCAATGCCCCACCAACTGCAAAAACACTAGTCACGTGAAAGAAAAAATCAAATATGACCAAAGCCATTATAAGGTTCAAAAAATATTTTGAAAAATACCCCCATTTTCTGTCATTGATCCACTCTGAGCCTTTCATTTTGAACTTTCTCATTTTCTATCATCGTCGAGACCACATGAGGAAGATTTGTAGTCCACATGATCAAGTTTACCGCTACAATACCTTCATTCTCCAACCTATCAGCTGCCATGTTTGCTTCCCGAAAGGTATGCAAAATTATGGCCTCGGGTCGATCATGAATCAGAGTCCTCGCTTCTTGTATGTAGTCATGAAATCTCCAAGGAGATCTCTTAGTGTTCTTTATAAGATTTATAATAATGATAGAATCGCCTTCCACCAATAGTTTCCCTGGATAATTCTCTGCCACCGTTAGGCTCCTCCAAATCGCCCTCACTTCAGCAACATTGTTAGTTTGAGCTCCAAGATGTTCAACAAAAGCTATTAGCACCTCACCCTTGTGGTCTCTGAGTAAGCCTCCAGCCCCTGCTTCACATGGGTTGACCTTTTCAAAAACCTACACTTTACCTTAAAAGTTTTGTCCTTTTTTGGGCACTAAGACCGTATTGGCATTGCTTTAGATTTTCATATAAGAAACCCAAGGTCAAACCACTATAGTGATATTACTTTGGGTTTTCATCCAGGAAACCCAGGTTCAAACTAGTGCACATGAGATTACGATACTTTCAAAAACCCATGCTTTACCCTAAAGTTTTTTACCCAAAGGAATAGGCCAGTTGGTAGCAACCAACTACTTATCGGTTGGCTACCTTGGTTCAAACTAGTGTACAAAGGATCCTTTCAAAAATCATGCTCTACCCTAATATTTCTTACCCAAAGGAATAGGAAATTTGGTAGCGACAAGTCAATAGACTACCTTGATTCAAAACCCATGCTCTACCCTAAAAAAATTTACCCAGAGGAATAGGTGAGTTGTATTAACAAGCCTGTAGACTATACCTTGATTTGATTCATAGGACAGTCGGGTCCCTTTGAATTTATTTTTACCCAATAAATTAAGGTTTTAAAAAACTCAGTTTCAAAAGTCAAACCCTCCACCAAAAAAATATTCATCTTAAATATAACTCATATAATTGGTAAGGGGCTACACTTTTGTTTTGTGAAGAAAAAGCTAGATTATATTAATTCATTAACCGAACATTACAATATTATGGTGCTAACATTGTCCACCAGCTAAAAAATAAAATGAGGTGGATAAGGAGTAAAGCATCCATAATTAAATATACATAAGAATATAAATTAATAGCAACAAAAAGACTATAGCTATATCTTGTTGCAATACACCAAATATCAACACTCATCTGTGAGAGGCTATGTTATATGGAAAAATTATGGGTGTCTTCCATGATATCTTTTGAAGTCTTCAAAGAAGAAATAGAAGCAATCAAATCCTTTCCAACTTACTAACCTAAGCTAATCTAACTATCCTAATAACAAAAAATAAAAGCTATGAAGTAAGGGTGTCAAAGATGAAAATAAATGAAAAAAACATCAATAATAGGATTAATAGGCAAGTGAGAAGGCAGTGTCACAAACATCATTAATTAATGCATCATGAGGTATGGCATATGAGACACAATTGAGACATAAATGTCATGAATTATTTTCTATTTATATCAAAAATATAATTACAAACATAAAGCATAGCTATAGCTTTTCTCAAAATCGCCAATAAGTATTACAAATGAGCCATGGCTCTTATTTATAGTAGAGGTTTAACCCTCTTTTTTCCTAAGTTAATTTGATTTAAAATACAAAAGTTTACTTTCAATCCATTATGCCCTATATTTCTACTTATTGGTTGAAAAATTGTTGGTTAGCTAATGGATTTCCACTTAAAAAACAGATTGCAACTTGTTCAATGAATCACTAACCGGTTGATGGATCACGAGCTTGGTCAATGAATCACTAGCTTAGTCAGTGAATTACCAAATATGAATGATGTCATGATGACATTGGAAGGAAGTTTGATGAATCAAGAGCTTATTAATGTTAGAATTCAATGTTTTGATGATTTGCATTATAAAAGTAAAGATATTTAAATACATAGAATGCCTAATTTTAGTATCACAAACCTTTAACTAAACTTGCAACTATCCTTGTCCTATAGTGCATACATAGAACCTGTGATGGGTGGTTGTACCACACTCCATTTTACATGGACTATGATTTAATAACTACTAGCATGCCCCTCCTTATTACATCATTGTTATAGCTCTATCTCTAACTTATGGCCCAAAAAAATTTCTATGGTGATGTTAAAATCTATAGATTTAAGAGAGAAATTTCCCCCTCAATGTAGACTTTTTACTATAATAGTTAGGAGTGTCAGATTCTATCGATCATGCACTCCAAAATGAACTTATTATAAATAAATAATACATATAAATTCAATGTAAGAAATATATGCCTCCTTGAATGCCTTCATATGGAGGATATTTTTCTTGAGCTATCATGCATCTTATGCCGATTATTGAATTGACTAGTCGTTAATATTTGTATTGTGTTTTATGTGTTGATATATCTTCTTTTATGTTTTGATCATCACTTGATGTAGTGAGATCAATCACCTTTTGCTTCTTTGTACAACCATTTTCATTTGAAGAAAATGTCTTTTATGAAAAGTGATATATTAGCACTTTATTTGGTGTGTTGTCAATAACTAAATCTCAATTGCCTGGTCTATTGATTCCTTAATATCTTTACTATTTTATGTTTCAAGTCTTATGGATGGAGAAGAATCACATTCGAAATGCACATCTTCAATCTTGGATGCTTGAATATACTTCATCTGAAGCTATAAAAATTGATCATTTGTCTTGTTTTGTTATAGCTTGGAGCAATTTGGATGAATCCAATTTTCTTTACCTATCATATATTTGGTTACTTTAGATTCATACCAATATTTATTGCACTATCTCAGTTCTTCTTGTGCAACAAACACATGTTCTTCTTCTTCATGACCTTTCTCTTCTTCTTCTTCTTCTTTAACTTGGTTTTCTTTGACTATATTATTTTATTGTACCTTTTTCTAAATTTGATAATGCTTGTTTGATAATGACTTGTCCTGCTATTGGTTCATCTCTCGTGAAGATTATCCATTTGTAAATGGGTGATGCCAACATTCCTTCGTTGTATGACCATTTCTACCACAAAGTTCACACAATATTTGTGTGTAAAAAATATTTCTTTGCTGAGAATCTTGTCTCTAATACTAATGTCCTTAAGAATTATTTCTCTATTGGAAGCACTATTGAGGTTGTATACCTCTTTTGAATGGTTGCTTCCCCTTTTAATTTATAAGAAGTACATGTTCTTCTTCTTGTCTTAAATGTGAGGCCTCTACTTTTTGAAGTAGGTTAATCAACTTTTTAGGCCTTGGTGTTTATTTAGGGATATTTAATGTTGTTACAAATGCATTGTATTGAGAAGGAAGAGATCTTAAAATGATTAGAACTAGTACTTTGCCAGATACCTTTTCTCCCAATGCTTGTAGTGATGTTCATATTTAACAATTCTCCTCATGAAATATTCAAGTTTCTCTTCACTCTTCATCTTCAAGCAATGAAGCTAGGTTTGGAGAAATAAAATTTGATTTTGATTCTTTACTTCAAAAAATGTTTGTAGCTTCTCCCATGCATCTTTGGTTATGGTTGAATCCTGAATGTATGCTTGTACTTCATCTACTACTCAGAACATAATGATTAATCTTATATTTCTATATGCTTTGTCAAATTTTTTTTTATCTTCACTTTCTATAGTAGGATGGATAATGGTTTCATCTACAACTTGTCATACTTTTTCAAACTAGAGTTGTGTTATGAGTTTGGTCTTCCAAGCAACATAATTATTCCACCTTAATAGTTGGGAATGGGGTAATAAGAACTTTGGTGCACCACTAGCTATATCAAACTTTTATAAAATTTGATTTTTTTCTTTTACTAAATCAACCTCAAAAAACATTTTATGATGAGTATATATAAACTTATACTTATAATTTAAATGATATCTCAGATTGAAATAATATTAATGTCTCATCAGACAAAAAATAATAACTAGAGGGAATATCCTTCCTCTAAGAAATATTCTTTAGAATATTTTAATCTTTTCAAAAACTTATATGCTTCTTCTTTTTACTTGCATTAAACAAAAGGGAAGAACAATAATATATAAGCTTTAACTAGCCTTCCCACTTTTAACGTGGGATATTATAAAATTTAAAAATCAAACCTTAGCCAAAGGTGGACTTAATGGAGTAAATTTGCTTCATCCATGTATACTTTTTTATCCAATCATGTTTATCCACATGTATTTCCCTAACTGGTGGAAAAATATTGTGTATGCCTTAGTCTTGATTGATAATATTGGAGCAAAGTGAACTTATATTTTTTAGACATCACTCTTTACATGAACCTTAAAAAATGCAATGCTTGAGATGTGGTGTGTAATTTCAGCAAATGTTTTTGGTTCTTGGATTTCCTCTTAGGTCGATGTCTTGCTTGTGAGTGCCTTTCTTTGACTCAATGTCATTCTATTGACTTTACTTTTTATCTTTGCTTTAACTGGATAGTTGAATCATTCACATTTCTTCTCTGAGTGCTTGCATATTTAGCCGTAATCTACGTCTTCATATTGCTTTTTTATGCCTTGATTGGTTAGGTCGTCTTGCTCAAGAGTACTCATCCAAATTTTTTCCTTGGTCGAGTGTAAATATATTGCCTCCTATGTGTTGTTATTTCACAGAGTGCTTGAGAAAAATTATTTTGATGTTAATTAAACATTGTCTTATGTTTTTTTCACCTTAAACATATCTTTTTAAGTTCTATTTGGAACTTGAGATATGAGTCAATATCTTCTTCCAAACTTGGTTGATCAATATTTAACCTAAGGGATATTCATTTATCGTATACAAATATTGATTGCCAAATTTGATCATTGAAGCTAATGAACTCAATAGCATGATGTTGCTTGTATAAGTTTGATTGATGTCTTTGTCTGCCAACCCTATGAATGTGTCCCTTTGGATGTTGTATCTTCTATTGTCAATCTTAAGCAGGCTTCAACATGATTTGGTTATTCTTTGTCTTACTTTAGTCATGTTCACAATCCTTGAGCCTTATTCTTTGTCTTGCTTTAGTCATGTTCACACTCGCACCCATCCTATAGCCTTTCCCTGCTTTATCAAAACCTTATATTTTATTATTATATAATAATATTATCCTAATTTTCATTATAACCAAGAAGGTTGTATTTATACCATTTTAAATGTTTAAATATTTTAAATCTTATATTCATAATAACATATTTTCCAAAATAATAGAATCTATAAACTTTTTATTTATAATAAAATCTTTTATACAACACTTATAATATACAAATATTACTTGATATATTTTTTTAATTACATAGGGGAATTAGTAACACCATTGGGTGCTACAACTATAAACTTTAGCCCACTAGCGCGTTGGATTAGACTAAGTAACTTTTTCTTTATAATAAAATATTTTATATAGTACTTATAATAATATACATATTTTATTTCGGGAGGTCCAAGGTTCAAACCGCGGTGTGGGCAAGTGTGTGAGGGGGTGGGTATGTGGTGGCTTTGTGTTAAATTCTCTATTGATAAGTACAACTCTCGGCTTTACGAGGGGTCATGGTTGGAAGGAGACTGATCAGTCCGTGTGCATCGGTCATCGAAGTTTCTACAATAACCAAATCAATATATATATATATAAGTTTCTCACAATAACCAAATCAAAAAAAAAAAAATATATATATATATATATATATATATATATTATTTGATATATATTTTTTTATTATATAATGGAATTAGTAACACCATTGGATGTTGCCACTATAAACCCTAACCCACTAGACTAAGTCAACGGAACCCCATCAAATTAAGAAAATTAACCAATAAACACTCGGTTACTACCATTCAACCTATCTCCTTTTGAATATGTCTTGATTTGAACCTTAAACCTCCTTAAAAAAAAGACCAAACCTCTAACCATTAACTATCCTCATCAAACAAATTTTAACACTCCTCTAACATTAAAATTATATAAAAAGATAGAAAACTAACCAAAAAAAAATACCTATCAATTATACTTTCTATTTCTAACAAAAACATGCTTTCAAACATTATCATCTATTTAAATATATTTAAGAACATCTATTTAAATTTATTTAAGGACATCTCGTTGAATTCTACAAAACGTTTATTAAATAACTTTATAATACTCATTATACCCATGCTTTGGTATAGTTAACTTTTATTTTATATTCAAATTTATATTAAAAATATTGTATTTAAAAAATATAATTAAAATAATTTTTAATTTAAAAAACAATTTTTCCATCATTGACAAAGTATCCACCTCTGCTTTACCATATTAAGATTAAAACCCACGTTTTTAAATTTTAAATAATACAATTTTATATGTTAGCATTTAAGGGTAAAACCTTAAACAAATCTAGTCAAAAGATCTCAAAACGCTTTCAAACTACAATATTCTAACTGATTAGGAAATTTTCTATGACGTGTTTTTTATAGAATATGAATTTGGTGGTTGATTATAATTAAATATAGGTTTTTTTTTAAACTACAATAAAGTGTATATCTAGAAAAAACAAAGAACTAAAACATAATACATTTTAGAGTCTGTATATAGACGACAGGTGATTTAGTGGTAGATTCCTACAAGGCAAAGACTATGACTAATTGGTTGGTGCTTGTGAACTTTATTAATGTCCAATAAGCTACGCCCTTCTTTAAAAAAAATATCGATATATGAACTATGATGTGGTTTACCAGTAAGGACACCACTTGCATTATCGATGATGTGACCTTAGTTCAACCCCCACAACGGATATGTATATATATAAGAAATATTTACTCAATAAAATATATTTCAACGTTTGGAAATATTATGACAAAGAATGTTATTTAGCCATAAATAAATGATAATGATATAATATCAACTAAATATAAATTTCTTATATAAATTACTTGTCAACAAAGATTTGCTTCATAGGGTTGAGCATCTTATGCCCTCAAAAGCTTTCATAGCTATATTTATTGGATGTATAAATAGGTGCTTCATAGGGTTAGCATCTTATGCCCTCAAAAGCTTTCATAGCTATATTTATTGGATGTACAAATAGGTGCTTGAAATTAACCTCGCATAGGTTAAAAGAGCTTATTTGTGTTGAGATTTTGAATAGAATTGTGTAGATATAAAATTTGTATATCATGGCAAAGGATGTTATTTAGTCATAAATAAATGACATGCTATATCAACTAAGTACAAATTCTTATATAAATTACTTGTCAACAAAGATTTGCTTTATAGGATTGAGCATCTTATGCCCTCAAAAGCTTTCATAGCTATATTTATAGGATGTGCAAATAGGTGCTTGAAATTAACCTCGCATAGGTTAAAAGAGCTTATTTGTGTTGAGATTTTGAATAGAATTGTGCAGATATAGAATTTGTATATTATGATTTTTTAAAATAAAAGTTAGATTATATTATGTTATTAATTAGAATATTATAATAATATGGTGTTAGTATTATTTATCATTAAAAAAATAAAACAAGGTGGATAAAAGGTAAAAGCATCTATAATTTAGTATACATAGGAATAGAAGTTAATAGCAACAAAGAGTAGCAACAAAGAGATTATAATTGAATTCTGATGTGATATGTCTGATATTATCACTCATTTGTGAGGGAGTGTGTCATGTGGAAAAGTTTTGAGCATGTCCTTCATTCTATCTTTTGAAGTTTTCAAGGAAGAAATAAAAATAATGAGTTTCTAAATTGGTTCATCATTGTTTACTAGCTTCTTTTTTGTTTCTTACTGAAACTTTTCAAGATCTTGGATCATGTGAAATATCTGATAAATCCTATTGATTACATTTTCTAGTGTACTAGAAGCTTCAACAACCTAAAACCTAGAAAATGAACAAGAGAAACTGTCAAAACAAGCAAACCATGAACAAAAACCATGCAAACCATAACTGTCACTTGAGCTGACATTGACCTACATCTCAAAATTCTCATGAGGAATCAAATACCACGTGGGAAGTGATTACTCCTAGGCCAGAGGCAATGGGAGTCTCATTTGGGATCCAATAGGCTTAATTGGACCACCATACTTCCTAAAGTAAACAAATTCCATCACCATGATTTACCTCCACGAGTCCTACTAAGAAGTTAGCCACCAAATGCGAAGGGATTCTTCCAGAACTCCTTTGTTTGCAAGTAAATCTATTGCTTTATTTCATTCTCTATACTTGTGCTGGATAATGATGTTTGCGTATCTGCCTAGTAAGCTTTTGCATGTGAACACTCCACGACGAGACTTAATTTCCTTTGAGTCAATTGATAACAAGCATGGAATCACCTTCAACAATGATATAGTCACAATCAAACTCCTGCATAATTATCAAACCTTGGTACATGGCTCTTACTTCTACAAGGTTTTTGGATTGAATCCCAATATTATCCGCATAAGCAAAGATTATTTTATCCATATCATGTCTGATAATGCCTCCAACACCGACCATTCTAGGATTCCCTTTTGTCGTGCCATCAAAATTTAGTTTTAACCAACCAACAGGAGGAGGAGTCCACTTAATAATAGATCTATCAATACGGGTTTGGGAGGCCACAGAAGGATTGCACTTAAAATTGAACATATTAAACAAGTGAGTTTCAAGGCCAAGTTTAGGGACTTGAGATGTAGAAACAAGTTGGGCATTCTCCGAGGCAAGAGTGATGACACGGTGGAAGACAGACCAAGGATATTTGCTCAAACTATTAAACACTCTATTATTACGCTCCAACCATACTTACCATAGGTAATGATGCAGATAAGTGGACCAAAGAAACTTTAGTTGGGGATTGAAAAAGGGATTTGGCCATTGTTCTAACAATTGACAAAGGGATGATGGTTGAACCCACACAATGCTAAAGAGATCAAAGAGGGAGTTCAATATGCCAATGGAGAATGGACATTCCAAGAACAATAGAAAGGTTGACTCCCAATTCGACTTACAGAGAACACAACAATTGGTGATGTAAATACCTCTTTTAATGAGATTTATGACCAACAATTGGAGCTAAACCCATTAATAAAAATAAAAATGATGATGATGAAAATGATATCATGAAATATTAGAGGTATGAATAAAACCTTAAAAAAGGTTATTAAGGAATTGATAAGTTGTTATAGTCTTGAGTGTATTTTAATACAAAAAACAAAATTAAGTAGTGAGGAATGTAAGGATGTATTTAAGAAGATTTGGAATATGGGTGATTGTTTGGCAGTTTCTTCTATAGGAGTTTCAAGCGATATTGCAATAATATCGGATAAATGCAAATGTGATGGGAAATTATTAGAAGAAAAAAGCAATTGGGTTGCTAGATAATTTTGTTGGAAAGAGGAAAACATCAAAGTTGGGATTATAAATGTATATGCTCCAGTTATAGTTACTCCTCGTGAAAGATGTTGGAAGGACCTCAGCATATTTTTCAAATACAATGATGATTTATTATGATCTATAGATTCTTGAGGGTGATTTTAATACTATTCTATCTCCTTCAGAAAAGAAGGACGGTATTCCAAGATGGTCTCAATCAATGCAAGATTTTTCTTCATTTATCAATTTAAATAACCTTTTGGATGTTAGTCCCTCAAGCTTTCAATATATGGGATTGTTGGGGGATGGGAGTGACCCCCTTGCGCTCCCAGAGCACCGTAAACCCCTACAATTACGATCGAGGTGTCTATCATCACCTCGACGAAGCGAGTGCACGAGGCACCAGTCTTGGAAAGTTCAAGGAAATGTGAGACATGACTCCCACTAGACAACCTATAAGGTTTTTTACCCAAGGTTGGTTCCTTTCTTCTAGATTTTTCTTTGGCACTCGTCATTTTGTTCCTGCTAAACTACTCTACTCCTAGCCTAGGCTAACTCAGAGAGGAAAAGGAAAGAGGGGATGTAAAGCAAATTACAAAAGGCGGTAAAAATAAATGAAAAGTAAAGGAAAGCGGTAAACCTATCTAGCTTAGCCTAAGATATGGTGATGTGCCAAATAAAAAGGAGTAAGACTCCTCCGACGCCTTAAGCAGGCTTGGATGAACACATGGGCGATGGTTGACAGTGCACAAGGAACACATGACCTGTTTGAGAGCATGCAACAAAATAGAACCCCCATGCCAGAACTAGGATAAATAAGTAAAGAGTCGGAGATATTTTATTAACATAAACTTTGAGTTACATACATGTAAAGGGAAGAAGGTCGAAAACTACCAGACAAGCTATGCATATTAATTTTAGTTCACATAATATATATATAATGTGAATAATAATGTTATTGCATATAAAATTATTTAAAATCAATTAATTTAATTTTTGAACTTTCAATAACAAGATCGAAGAGGCTTTTTTTGAATCTAGTCAAGTAATACATGCATGATTGTCATACTATTTTATAGCTTTGATGTAATAAATTAAAAGATAATATATATTTTTGAAAATTAAAAAACAATATTTTTATCTTATTTTTTTTATTTGATTGAGGTTAATGTGAGAAACCTTTATGACCAATGATGAGGGTTGGACATCTCATCCCAACCATAACCTCTAATAAGGGTGAGAGCTAAGCTTATCAATAGGGGTCACACACAACCATACACACACCCACCCCCTCACACACTCACCTATGTCACGATTTGAACCTTAGACCTTCCGAAGAATAGTCAAAGTCTGAACCATTGCCCTTGGGAATAATTAAAAAATAATATTACCACATAAACATTTTAAAGTATTAATAGATTTTATTAAGTTTATATTAAATAAATTTTATTAATACTTTAGTATATAAGTATAATATTGAAGACTTTGAATCTAAATAAACAAGGGTATACACCAAACATTAATAACTAGCTTAGATATATAAAATATATATCTATAAACGCCGAGAGTTATCAATCTTGAGGCGCCTATCTATCACACCCCCAAGAAATGAGATAGGCGCCTCGAGATTGATAACTCTCGACGTTTATATATTTTCTTAATGTCGACTTTTTTAATAAAATATTAATATTGTTTACGACGTGGCTGACCTTCCTGGCTACCATTGTAGGACGTCTATCGACGTAATTAGAAAGTAAATATTGAAATATAAACATCATCATTTTATATAAATTAATATAATTTTATATCACCTAGGGTGCAATGCAACGATTCGAGCTTTGGCTCTTCTTAGGGAGATCCAAGGTTCAAACCGCGGCGTGGATGAGTGTGTGAGGGGTGGATGTGTGGTTGCTTTGTGTTAAATTCCGTATTGATAAGTATAGCTCTCAACTTTAGGAGGGGTTATGGTTGGGAGGAGACTGCTCAACCCTGTACGTCGATCATAATAGGGGTTTCTCACAATAACCAAATTAAAAAAAAATTAAAGTTATACTTCTATATAATTATTATTATTATTTTTTATAATAATAATAATAATTATTATTTTTAAACATGGTGGAATCGGTAGCCGCCACGAATCCGGATAGGTTGTCCAGCTTTTATGGTCGCCACAGTATTCTACGTTGTCCGCCCCAAAAGCCGCCACACAGATCTTCGCGTAGTCCGCCCCTATAACCACCATGCCACAATCATTTTAAACCTTTTACGTCGTTGAAAGCACGAAGAAAAGGACAACGTTCAGTTCGACGAGGCCCGAGATTTGTTCTTTTATATAATTATTTAAAAAACATTATTATTAAATAATATGCATGCACATTTCAAAGTATTAATAAATTTCAAACAACCGCATGGACGAGCGTGTGAAAGGTGGGTGTGTGGTGGTTCTGTGCTAAATTCCCTCTTCATAAGCATAGCTCTCGACTTTATGAAGGGTCATGGTTGGGAGGAGACTGCTTAGCCCTATGCGTTGGTTGCAGGGGTTTCTCACATTAACCAAATAAAAAAAAATGGTATTAGATATCAAGTGGTATTAGTTCAACTAGGTAGAGTCTTTTATATATATATATATATATATATATATATATATATATATTGTTTCTCACAAAAATGGTATTAGTTCGACTAGGTAGATTCTTCAATTTTTTTTTTTACATCGCAGCTCAAGGACATCCAACCATCTGACTTGTTCTGAGCAAGCATAAATTCTTTTATATATAAAGAGACCAAGGTTCAAATCTTGCCAAGAGATAAATGAATAATATCCAAACTTTGTTGTAATAACACTATGATGATGTAATAAGAGTAAAGCGTTTCACTTCATATAACCAATTAAAAAAAAAGTTAAGATGTGTTAAATAAACCTCATCATTCTATATATATATTTTATTTATAATAATCTCAAATTAAATTTTTTAATAATTTTTTAAAGTTAAAGTAAGATTAAAAAATATAACATACAGCTTAGTGTTGGAGACAATTTTTTTTTTTTTAATTATATATACGAGGATTACCATCATAGATAATTCAATTGGAAATAGACTTAACCAGCATAGTTCAACAAAATAAGTTACAACTGTCAAAAAGAACCTTTACCAAGTATAATGTCTATGAAAGATTTAGAATTCCAGATTTAATATTTCAATGTAAACCTAACGTTGTTTTGAAATGGAATACAAATAAGATAATATTAGGTAAAGTCATTGTGAAACAATAAAATATTATATTAATATTTAATATATTTTGTTTTAGAGTGTGAGTGTAATTGTTTTGGTTTTTCGCGACATGTTGCTTTTTCGTGGCCAAGGGAGAAAAGGTGTCGCGATTTCGCGACATGGTGCATTTTTGCGGCCAAGGGAGAAATGGTGTCGCGATATCGCGACATGGTGCATTTTCGCGGCCAAGGGAGAAAAGGTGTCGCGATATCACGACATGGTGCTTCATCGCGGCCGAGAGAGAAAAAGTGTCGCGATATCACGACATGTTGCACTTTCGTGCCCAAAGGAGAAAAGTGTCGCGATATCGCGACATGTTGAATTTTCACGGCCAAAGGAGGAAAATGTGGCGATATCGCGACATGTTGCTTTTTCGCGGCCAAAGGGAAAAGGTGTCGCGATATCGCGACATGGTGCATGTTTGCGGCCTAAGGAGAAGAATAGTGTCGCGATTTCGTGACAAGCCGCATCAACTCGTCCATGCCGACCCCTGCTAGCTAGTTTATGGTTCAGGAGATTTGGCTCCATTGCAAATCTTCTTCTACTATTGTAAGCTTGTGTTCTCTTTGAATTCGGCTGGGAAGAGTCTCTTCCCATATTGTAATTGATCTTTGTGTTAATATAAGGTTTTTCAAAATTTTCAAAAAAATTGTTTTGGTTTTGGGTTTTTAGAGGTTTAAAGTTCAAACATGAGTGTGGGTGAGTGTATGGTAGTTGTGTGTTAAATTTCCTATTGATAATCATAACTCTCTACTTTTAAAAGATACTACTCAACTTTATCCTACAAATTTTTCACATTAACCAAATAAAAAATATATATAATTTATTTATTTATACAACTTTCAATATTCCAAAGGACCTTAAAACTGATTTCATGATTTAAATAGTTATTGTAAAACAATAAAATATTATATTAATATTTAATATATTTCATTTTATTTATTAAACAACTCAAATATTCGAAAGGACGTCAAAACTGATTTCATGATATAAATTATTAAATCTCTACAGTTCTTGTAAACCAAACAACAAGGTAACGAAACTTCCCGACCTTCTCATGTTTATCATCTTAATTAAAAAAATAAAACATATATTTATATTTTATTGACATACTTATCGATGAAATCTTGAAATCTAAGGAACTATATTTGTCCTATCTTTGCAAGATTTCCATTTTTAATTTTTTAATATCATGACTTCAACCCCAAACATGACAAAATATTATTGTCATATACACATCTCACAAAAAATATATATCCAACTAAAAACCGGTACAAACGACAAACTGATAATAGTGCAAGTTTACAAGTTTGCATGAACCCAAGGTTTTCAAGGTCTCTTTAAGAAACACTAATTTCATAAAGGTTAGGTTTTTCAATGGAGAAAATTTTCTGGTTTTACCTTAAATGTGAATTAAGTAGAATCCTTAATGGTCAAGGAGACCATTGTACTTGGATGCTTGTGGTAATACACGGATCATCCCACACGGATCATTAGGTTGTTACTTAAAGGTGGGGACAAATCAATTATTAAAAATTGGTGGCCTATCACCTTATTAAATGTTTCATATAAAATTTTGGCAAAAGCATTGGCTTTGCGCCTTACTAATATACTACAAAGATTTATTAGTCCTACTCAGACGGGTTTTATTAAAGGCAGGTACATTTTGGAAAACCTTATTACATGTTGGGAGACTATGAGCTGGGCTAGATATTCTGGCCAAAATGTTGGCATGCTATTGCTTGATTTTGAAAAAGCTTATGATAGAATTGAATGGGCATTTATTTTCATGGTTCTAGAAGCATTTGGATTTCTTTCTAATTTTTGCAGAATGATTAAGGTGCTCTTGACTGATGCGGTCACATATATTGATGTTAATGGTTCCCTTTCTGATCCTATATTCTTGCAGCGTTCTATTAGGCAGGGTTGTCCATTAGCCCCTGCTCTTTTTGTCATTGCTAGTGATGCACTATTTTATCTTCTCAGGCATTCTATTTACTATCCTAAAGTTCTCAGTATTTCTCTCCCTAATGGGGAGGATCTTATTAATGTTCAATTTGCCGATGATACTAACATTTTTGTGAAGTTAGAGGAGAATAATATGAATAATCTATTTCATATACTTTCCATTTTTGGGAGTGCTTCTGGCTCTAAAATTTCTTTGGCTAAATCCATTCTGCTTAGTTGGGATGAGACACCTCCTTCATGGTTGTCAAAATTTAATGTTCAATGGGGTGGTCCATCCAAACAGGTTCGTTACCTTGGTATTCCTTTTGCGGTTGATCCCTGTCTCAAAGACATGTGGGAATGGGTTAAAGATAAGGTGGTCAGTAAACTAACCAAATGGAATAAATTCCATTTGAGCATGGTTGGACGTGTTCAAGTATGCCAAAAAAATTTGTCATCCTATACTATATATTTTGCTTCCTCATGGCTATTTTGTTCTTATCAAGTTAATATTATCCAGAAATATATACGCCAATTCTTATGGTCTGATGGACAGGGATCTAAAAAAAGACACTCTGTCAAATGGGATTGGTGCACTGCTGATAAAATGAAAGGTGGACTAAACTTGAAGAATCTCAGATTACAAGGCATTACTTTGTTAGTTAAATGGATTCTTAATTGTTTGGAAGGCAACGAACCATGGAAAATTCTGGTTAGACATAACATTTCTAGTGTTGTACCTAAAAAGGCCAAATTTTGGAAAGGACTGCATATCATTGACATCCTTTTTGGCCACTTTCCTATTACCTCTACTGGTTCAACAGTGTTTCGTAGCTTATGGAGAGCTTGGGAATTAGTCAGAGGCAAGATTTTGATTGGTAACTCAGCTGGTCCTAATGCTAATGTGATATTTAAAGATTGCTCTATATGGTGGAATCTTATGCATAATAATAAGCCTCTTGCTCTTGTTAGAGGTTGTTCTACTAAAAAATGGGCTATCAAAGGAATAAATACCTTCAATGATATATTGCTTAATGACTCTCTCATGCCATGGGATGCTCTCAGTAAGCAGTATGATATTCCACAATCACAGTGGCGAACATACTCCTTATTGAGAGATTCGTTTATGACATGCAAGAGCCATACTTTGATTCATGATAAGCAACAATTTTATGATGTGTGCAAATGGATGGATGGTACCAAACTTCGTGATATTAAACCCAAAATGTTATATTATATTCTTCATGATAATTCTGATATTATTAATCATATTAATGATTGCTGGCAGTTATCTATTACTGATAAGCAGGGTCATAACATATTCAGACACTTATGGTCTAATTTATTGGAGCCCAAAAAAGCTTGTTTTCGTTGGTTGTTTTTATTACAAAGGCTTCCTATCAGCAAAGAGGCTAATAGTTATTCTACCTGTTCGTTGTGTCGGGTGCCAGACACTGTTTATCATATTTTCTTTGACTGTCTTTTTGCCAGGGAGATTTGGGGTGTTTTCTTTTCTGATATATGCAGTTGGGATGTAAATAATGTTCATGTTAGACAACAGATTTTATATGGCATTATTCCTCATATGCATCATTGCTATAATAAATTTTGGTTGCTGATTTCTACTGAGATTTTATGGTTCATATGGTTATCTAGAAATGATGAGTTGTTTCAGAATGTCCCGAGGGTTCTTACTGAGTCTTTTAGAAGACACACTATGTTTAAAGTTTTGCTCCAGGTTGCTCGTGTGATGATTGGCTCCAAGACAATATTCAGAACAAAGGATGCTATGATTTTTCCTCAACTTCAGAATCTCAGATATGATATGGACAGTTATAATCAGGTTTTGGTTCTACAGGTTTATTTACAGCAATTTGTGCGAATATATAACTTGTCGAAAACAGATGGCTAATTATGATAAGCCCATTGTTTATCAGCTAGTTTCAGTTTGATGTCAGTTTATTTTGTATATACTTCAGGTTTCAGTTTTTTTCAGGAGTTTTGTTTCATGCCACTTTTTGTTTAAGTGGCTTTTTTAGACTGGTTTTGGTTGTATCTGTTGTATCAAGGTTGTAACTATTATCAAGATTGTATCAAGGTTGTATTTATTAATATAAGTTATACGATTTTCAATTTAAAAAAAAAATATTGCGAGCGAATCCATTAAAATTATTTAATAATAAACTTATGTGCTTTAGATTAGTTGGAAAGGGTAGGGTAATCCTTTAAAGGAAGTCCTTGGTTAGAATTTTCACCCTATCAAAACGTACATCATGTGTCGAATCAAACATACAACATGTGTCGAACGATGTAGAATCCATGATCACTAAACCAAAGCAACCTTACAAAAGATTTGTTTTTTTTTTTTTTTTTTCCAAAAAAATTATATGGTATATGGTTTTAATCTCTTATTTAAAATATTTAAATTTAAATCATCGTTTAAAAATTAAATAAAGTTTTCTAATGGATTTAAAAGTCTTGCATGTGCCCATTTTTATAATAAATAATATAAGATATGATATTTTAAAAGTCTTGCATGTGCCCATTTTTAAGATATGATATGTGAATCCCTGCTGATATTTTAACATTAATTTCTCCTCCACACTTGGTGTGGAAATATTCTAGGTTTTCTAGTACTTCAATTGTTGTTATGGAATGTTGAAAACAGGAAAGGAACATATCCTAAAGTATCACTGCAGTAGAATAGAATAATTTTGTTGTTGTGCTGCTGTATCTTTTTGCTGTTATTTTGAAAGCATATTCTTTGTACCTTCAAAAGAATTGCATTCGTTAGGCTTTCATTTGACCGTTTAATATGTCTTGAAAGGAAGATGTTTATTTATATATATATTATTTTTCACGGTGGTTTGAATTTGAATTTTTTAAAAAGAAAGTTTAAATTCCTAACCATATGGGTGTTTCAAGGAGATTTTATTAATTTTTTTTAATTTAAGCAATTTCTTGAATATCCATTTTTTTTTGGTTTAGCGAAAAACCCCTTGCGGAGCCGCCTTGGTTTGAGAGACCACGAACAGGGGGTTCTATACCGTCAAAGTCACCCGAGAGTCGCACCTAGCCCTGCCCGCATCAACATTACCAATTGGATTTTGGGTACCCAATTCAGCTTTTTGGTAAGGTGGAGATTTGAACCTGGGACCTCCCTTGGAGGATTGCCCTCTCCTCTCCAACTCACCTACAACACCTGGGTAATATCCCTTTTAAATGTTAGTTATATAATATAAATTTATTTTTTAAGTAAGCTAAAGTACAACGGATCACATTTTCTAGGAGCATAACAAAGGATGAAAGTCATATACTACTAAAGTATTCACTCACTCACACACACATCACGTACCACGGTGGTTTGAACCTGGGTCTCTCGAAAGAAAGCCCAAAGCCTTAACCACATGGGTGTCCCACGGGGACTTTATTCATCTTTTAATGTAAACAATATTTTGAATATCCTTTTTTAAATGTTAGGTATATAATATAAACTTGTTTTGTTAAGATAAAGTACAATGGGTCACATTTCCTAGGAGCATAACAAAGGATGAAAGTCTAATGAAATTATTAGAGTGCTGGGTGTCTCAACGAGGGCATACATTTTATTTAAAAGATATAGGTTATGAGTTTGTTTAATAGTAATTTTAATATTATATTTAGTTTTTTTTATAATTTTTTTTTATTTGGTTATTGTGAGAAATCCAACGACTAATGCATAGGGCTGAGCAGGCTCCCCCAACTATGATCCCTTTTAAAGTCGAGAGTTATGATTATTAATAGGGAATTTAACACACACCTACCCCCTCACACATTCACCCACGCTGTGGTTTGAACCTTTGGACCTTTTGAAGAAGAGTTAAAGCATAGACCGTTGCGTTGTCCTCCTTGGGATTTTTTTATAAATAAGATTTTTTTTTTTTAAGTAATACAAAGCACACAAAGAGTTATACAACTGGGGTCACACTCCCCGAGGGCATAACAACCAAGAGCCTCTCTCTCGTGATTTAAACTTACATCATCAAGATGAAATGCCAAGGACATATCGTTGGGTGTCCTTCCAAGGACTAGAATAGATAAGATTTAAACTTAAACTAATGCTAAAAATGTTAAGGGTCACCTATGAGAATTGAACCTTAGTTTTAGGATATGAAACTCTTTGCACCTATAGGGATGTTGTTTACCTAATATATGATTATCCAACCATATTTTGACTATTAAAATATAAAATACAAATGTGAAGGTGTAGGTACAAGTATAGTTAATGGGAAAATATTAACACCGAGGTTTACAATGAGGTGCAATTGGTGGTTGCGGTAGATTTTGATCTTTTGCAACAAATTCCAAATTTAAATCTGCTCTTCGAGTTGTGATTCAAGTAGCCAATGACTTGTTAGAACGTACTATTATTTTATTTTTTACAAGGGATTCCTTTTGATTTTAAACTTATTAAATG
This sequence comes from Wollemia nobilis, assembly GCA_028583015.1. Classification (NCBI taxonomy): domain Eukaryota; kingdom Viridiplantae; phylum Streptophyta; class Pinopsida; order Araucariales; family Araucariaceae; genus Wollemia; species Wollemia nobilis. The sequence goes on from JAQPPZ010014634.1 coordinate 8,056,712, forward strand.
GGTTAGAGGGGTTTGGGAATATACCAAAGGATGGATAGTTGAGGCTATTTGAGTACTAAGAAGAGGGTGCGTTGTTGTCTCTTTTACAGATCCTGAACATACCCAAAAAGCTCTCCACTACATAACATCGATTATTTACGGGTAAACTAGTTGTCTTCAAGGCTGGTCTTTGGATTTTCTTTTGGAAGGTCCCTCTAAGGAAAAATACCCTCTTCTGACTGAACTTCCCTTTTTATCTTTTTTTATGTTACCCCTTTCTTGATAAAATTTCTTCTCTCCTCATTAGGGTTATGTGGTCTCACCCTATTTCGAAAAAATTGTCTAATTATAGCATTCACCCTCATATTTGTGTGGAGATGGACATATCCAAGTCATTGCCCCCCTCCCTCAACCTCAATGGGTTAAGATTTCATGTTAATCAACCTCTCGTCTACCTAAACTTACCAAATTCCTATTTTTACTATAGAGAGGTTGGACACTTGATTAGGAATTGCCCAAAAAAATTAGCAAAAAAAACAGATGGAAGCTACCGCTCAAAAAATAGTTGAAAAAATCCTTGCAAATGGCCCTCATTCAAAAGTTGTTGCTTAGAAACTACTTGAAAATTTCCCTGTTAATGACCCTCAACATATCCTAGCTTCTAAAAACCCTTCTCCACTTCCTTAGGCCATGCCCCCAAGAATCTCCTTACCTCTTTCTTGTCTCAAACTCAATCCTTGGATATTCCTGTTAATACTCAAGCCCCGTTGGGTTCAATTGTGGACCTTGAGTTATCTCTCATTCCTTCACCAGCCCCCATAAAATACAACCCTATGACAAATGGGTGTAGAATGGTAGATAAGTGACAATGATCACAATCCCTCAAAAATCCCTTCTTCCAACAAGAAGAAAAAAACATCTATCAAATATTTTGAAGTTTTCCAAAATACGGTTCTAGCTCAACATACCTACAATACACAATTGTTTCCCTATAATGAAAATAAAATTTAGTCTTTAATTCATGAGGTTGAGTAGCCTCAAAGTCAACCCTTATGAAGTTAAAATCTTCTTTCTTGGAATGTTAGGGGACTCTCCCTCCCTTATCGTAAGTTTCAAGTTCTAATGTTGGTCAGGCTCTCTCTCTTGAGGTGAGATCTCGCCTCAATTGGATATCTTGAGGTGATAAGGAAACTAAATTTTTCTTTAACTACCTCAAGCATAAGAATATTTCGGAAAGGATTACTGAGTTGGAGGACCCTTCGGGTCATTCATTTTTTGACTCCAATGAGATCATGAATCTTTTTGTAACCCACTTCTCTCAAATTTTTACAATGGAGCCAAGGGATGGTATCTATCTTCTCATAATGGAATATGTGTACGAATATATTTCCTCCCTAGTAGACCCCATTATTTAGGAAAACTGAGTTGGACCCTCTTTAACTACCTCAAGAATAATAATATTTTGGAGGGATTACTGAGTTGGACCCTTCAGGTCATTCTATTTTCGACTCCAATGAGATCATGAATCTTTTTATAACTGTCTTATCTCAAATTTTTACAATGGAGCCAAGGGATGACATCCATATTATCATAATGGAATATGTGTAGGAACAAATTTCCTCCCTAGTAGACCCCATTATTCGAGATCAACTTGAATGTCCTCTTTTTATGAATGTTCTATATAATGCTCTTTTTTCTACAAAAAATGACAAAGCTCCTGATATGGATAATCTTCCAGTGGAGTTTTTTTTAAAAAATAGCATATTCTTTCCTCAGATCTTCATCGTGTCTACCTGAAAGCTCTCCAGAACAATTCTCTCGAAGCTTATATCAATGTAGGGTTAATAGAACTTATTTCTAAAGGAACATCTTGTAATAAAATCTCTAATTGGAGACCTATTACCCTCCTCAATATTTCGTACAAGATCATAGCTAAAGCTATAGCTTCAAATATCAAACCTATTGTACAAGCTATTGTTCACCCAAAATAGTTTGGTTTTCTTAAGGGCCATAATATCTTAGATAATCTTATGATGGCTTAGGAAACAATGCAATGGGTTATCGAATCCAATCAAGATGTCTTCTTAGTTAAATTAGATTTTGGTAAAGCATATGACATAATCAGATGGGATTTTATTCTTCGTATAATTTCTTGGCTTGGTTTGGTCTAAAATTCTATAATCAAATTGGTATGCTCTTTGGTTATGGTTCAGCTTGTGTTTAGGTTAGCGGATCTCTATCCCCCTCCTTTACTCTATAATTATCTATTTGACATGGTTGCTCTCTTGCTCCTTTTTGTATATTTTGGTTGTCAATGCTCTTAGTTATCTTCTTCATAAGGATCAATTCCATGGTCTCATTCAAGGTATTAAGCTTCCTAGGGATAAACGTGCTCTCAACTCACATTTTGTCGATGATTCTATTATTTTTCTTCAAAATACCTAGCAAGAGGTGGAAATGGTTAAAGAGATTGTGCAACTATTTTGTGATGTTTTTGGCTCCTATTTCAACCATTCTAAAGTAGAAGTCTTCTATACTTCTTCAAACATTAATGGTTACAATTGCTCAATTGAGTGGAAGATCATCCCTCATGGAATGATCATTTGTTGCTTAGGAATTCTCATCGAGATTAATATTTCTCCTAGAGATATGTAGAACTAGATTATGGAAAAACTTCAAAAGAAGTTTAGTGCTTGGATGACTTAGTTTCTCTCCTTAGCAGGAAGAATTCAAGTTGTGAATAAAGTTATGACAACCTCTCATGTTTACTACTCCTCTTGTTGGATGGCCTTAAAGGATACCTATAACAAATTTACTTAGGTCATTCATAAATTTTTATGGACCAAATGAGATGGGGAGGTAGGCATGACAACCATCTTGTGGAAACTTTGTACTCAATCAAAGGCTTTAGGGAATCTAGGTAGTATTGATCATATTACCCATAATAAAAGTTTGGCTACAAAATGGGTTGCTAGAGCCATTACTGGAGATGAAAATTGGAAACACTTGTTTTGGTATAGATTCTCCCAAGCTACTCACAAAGGTAAATGGAAAGAAACCCTATAGGAGGATAAGGTGCTTAATGGACCATACTTTATGGTGAAAGGATCTATTCTTCTTACCTATAACTAGAAAGCTTGGCAATCAATTTCTTAGTTATTGGATTGGAATTCTGACTCTTTATGTCATGGTTTAAGCATCAGTTTGAATAGTTTTTGGTGGAGTAAAATTATCCTCCATAATGATAAACCTTTAGCTTTGTGCAATGCTCTTCGAGGACTGGCATTTTTGAAGAAAGGTATAAACAAAATAAGAGATATTTGGGATCTGGGCAACTACTCAATTCTCACCTGGACCCAAATATGTAATTATTGTTCCCTTCCCTCTTTGTTCAAGGAGTCTTATGGCCTTGTTATGGCTTCCATTCCATGTGAGGTCTTTATAAAGTTGGGAACAACTACCTGTAGTATATGGATTGACTGGAGATGGCTTAATGACCATATAATCTCTTTCATTAAATCCAGTTGGATCTATAAATATATTTTATCCTTTACCATTGGACTCTAAGCTCAATTTCAAGTGTCAATTCAATTTTACCAATGCCCGGTGGAAGTCTCTTGTTGCTCAAATTTAGAAACTGTCCAGTGAATCCAAAACTCAGCTTCTTGGATGATGGGTTTTGCATAAAAAACTTCCAACTTATGAAAGTGTGGCTCTAATTTTATCTATTTTCCCCCAATGCAAATTAATAATGTTTTAGAAGCTCTTATTCACTTGTTTTGGTTTTGTGACATGGCTAAATAGTATTGGGATATTTTCTATACTTTTTTAATTCCCCTCTTCACTAGATCTTGGAATCTTGCTTTGCTTGGTTTTTCCTAGTAGGATCATCATCCCAAAATTTGGGATGCTTGTAGATTTATTTTTCTCAAACATATTTGGAAGTTTAGATGCAGAAAGGTGTTTACCAGTTCCACTCCTCCATGGGGTATTGTTTTAGCAGACTTGACATTTGATCTTTTGTTACATTTGGGATGCATTCATTTCCAATTTGTTGGAGCTTCTAGTACACTGGGAAATGTTATCGATAGGCTTCATCAGATATTTCACATAATCCAAGATCTTGAAAAGTTCTAGCAGGAAACAAAAAAAAGGTAATAAACAATGGTGAACCAGTTCATGAACTCATTACTTTTATTTCTTCCTTGAAGACTTCAAAAGATATAATGAAGAACATGCTCAAAACTTTTTCACATGACATGCTCTCCCACAAATGAGTGATAATATCAAGCATATCACAACAAGATACAACTATAGTCTTTTTGTTACTGTTAACTTATATTCTTATGTATACTCAATTGTAAATACTTTACTCTTTATCCATCTTATTTTAATTTTATTTTGATAAATGATACTAATACTATATTGTAATATTCTAATTGATATATAATCTAACTTTTAGATTAAAAAATCATAATATACAAATTAGCACTTTCAACCTATGCTAGGTTAATTTCAATCACTTAGTAATTTATATAAGAAATTTATACTTAGTGGATATTACATGTTATTTATGGCTTAATAACAGCCTTTGCCATGATATTCCCTAACGTTGGAATATGTACACGTACACTAAAGGCTAGTTCATATGTCAAATTTTTTTCCAAAGGGCGTAGCTTATTTTTGTATATTGGACATTAATAAAGTTAATTGATATGGACCCTTAGAGATTTAGATTTATGTGCGTGGACTTCACAAGCACCAACCAATAAGTCATAATCTTTGCCTTGTAGGAATCTACCACTAAATCACCTTTTTGTCTATGTACAGACACTAAAATGTACTAAGTTTTTTTTGAGTTTGACTATAATTTTTTTTTAAGAAAATCCAAAACCTAATCGTTATTTTATTTCACAAAAACCTATATTTTATTTTAATCAACCACCAAATACACGTCATAGAAAATTTCCTAGAATATTTCACGTGAAGCTTCCTACTTTCAAAGCATTTTGAGATCTTTTGACTAATTTGTTTAAGGTTTTACCCTTAAAAGCGAACATATAAAATTGTATTGTTTAAAATATAAAAATGTGGGTTTTAATCTTAATATGCTACAGCAGAGGTGGATCCTATATAAAATTGCATTGTTTAAAATTTAAAAATGTGGGTTTTAATCTTAATATGCTAAAGCAGAGGTGGATCCTTTTTTTCAAGGATGGAAAAGTTGTTTTCAAATTAAAAATTATGCTAATTATATTTTTAAATTTAAATTTGAATATAAATTTAAAGTTAACTATAGCAAAACATGGGTATATAATGAGCATGATAAAGTTATTTAATAAAGGTTTGTATAGAATTCAACAAGATGTCCTTAAATATGGTTAAAAAGATGATAATGTTCGAAAGTATGTTTTGTTAAAAATAGAAAGCATAATTGATAGGTATTTCTTTTGTGGTCAGTTTCCTTTTTTTTTTTTTTATATAATTTAAATGTTAGGGGAGAGTCAAATATAATAATAAGTAAAATTTGTTTGATATGGATAGTATAATGGTTAGAGGTTTGGTTTTTTTTTTTTTTTTTTGAGGAGGTTAAGGTTCAAATCACAACATATTCAGAAGAGGATGATTGAATGATAACAATTGAATGTTTGCTGGTTAACTTCCTCAGTTTTATGCTTTAGAGGATCGAGGGTTCTATTGACTAATATAACCGAACGGGTTTGCTGGTTAACTTCCCCATTTTGATGCTTTAGAGGATCAAGGGTTCTGTTGACTAAATCTAACTGAGTGGGATACGGTTTACAACGGCAACACCCAATGGTGTTACTAATTCTGCTATGTAATAAAAATATATATCAAGTAAATTTTGTATATTATAAGTACTATATAAAAGATTTTATTATAAAGAAAAAGTGACTTAGTCTAACCCAATGGGCTAGTGGGCTAGGGTTTATAGTGGCAACACCCAATGATGTTACTAATTCCCCTATGTAATAAAAAAAATATATCAAGTAAAATTTGTATATTATAAGTGCTATATAAAACATTTTATTATAAAGAAAAAGTTTATAACCTCTGTTAGTTTGAGAAATATGTTATTATGAATATAAGATCTAAAAGATTTAAACATTTAAAACGGTATAAATACAACCTTCTTGGTTCTAATCAAAATTATGATAATATTATTGTATAATAATAAGAGGTTTTGATAAAGTAGGAAAAGGCTATAGCAACGAGTGTGAGCGTGAGTTGGGAGTAAGTGCAACAACGAGTGCGAGTGAATCAGTAGTAAGTGCAACAACAAGTATGAGCACAATTTAGGAGTAAGTGCAGTCGAAAGCGAGTACGAGTGAGTGGAACTAAAAGTGAGTGCAAACACAAGTCGAGAGTAAGTGCAACGACGAGTGTGAGCATGAGCTGGAAGTGAGTGTGCAAGCTGAGAGTGAATGAGATCAAAGAGGGAGTGTGGATCGAGATTCAATCATGGTAGAAGAGCGAAAGGTTCATCCGGAGTGCATCAATGCTTCAAACCCTTACCATGAATGTGTGGAATATTGTTTCCAAAAAAATGTTGAAGTTAGAAATGCTGGGAAAAAAAGAGACAAGGGCAATTGTGAGCCAAGAGGGAGTGCCAGCTGGGAGTGAGTGTGAGGCACGAAAAAGTGCAAACCAAAAGAGAGTGCAAGTTAAGATTCGATCATGATAAAAGAGCAACAGGTTCATCCAAAGTGTATTAATGCTTCAAACCCTTACCACGAATGTATAGAGCATTGTTTCCAAAAAAATATTGAAGCGAAGGAATGCTGAGAAAAAGAAGAGACACAGGCAATTGTGAGCCAAGAGGGAGTGCAAGCTAGGAGTAATTTTGAGGCAAGAGAGAGTGCAAACTAGAAGCAAGAGCGAGTGCAAGCAGAGAGGGAGTGTGAACCAAGAGGAAGTGCAAGCCAAGAGCAACCCCCATTAGCTATTGTGGAAGGAAAGTCATTTTAAAAATCCCTAATGGGAAATCAAGATGCCTTAGCTAGAAATAAAAATGCCCTAGTTGGAAGTATGAAGGCCTAAGCTAGAGATAAGCGAAAGAGTGAAAACAAGGTAAGTTCGATCTAGGTAGAAGTAAGTATCAAGGATGAGATGATTGAGCATGATATAATGGTTCTTAAAGTAGAGGGATAATATGTAAGTTCCATAGATCATGGTCATAGTTTTTGGAGATTCAAAATTGGATCAACTGGAAGTGGGGATTGAATTCAAATTATTTTGTGACTTTTCTTTTCAAAGGTTTTTTCCTCATCATATTTTCCTGTTCACAAATTAGGTAAAAAATAATGGTTGGTGGCCCATGGTTTAGGGGAAGATATGCACTTTATTTGAGACCATGGAACGATTTTTTTTCCATTGATTCAGAAACTATTAAAAAGCTTCCAGTGTGGGGTAGTCTTTTTAGACTTCCATATCAGCTTATAAATAAGAATGTTTTGAAAAATATTAAAAATACCTAGGGAAACTCATCAAGGAAGGACCAATAAATAAGGAGCGAAAGCATGTTATATAACTCAAATATGTGTTGCTATGGATATTTTAAAATCTTTGCCACAATCCATTAAGATTAATTTGAATCAAGAGAATGGGAACAACATTAAATCCACGCATAGCTTATTAATTTTTTTTTTTTTTGTCAAATGATATAGCTCAATCGATTAGATTCTTCAACATTAAAATGAGGAGACTCAAGTTCAAATCTTGTCAAGTGGATAATATCAAAGATTTGTTGTAATACCACTACTTGGTGATGAGTACTACAGGTGGGACCTATTTTAATTCCATATAACCAATTATAAATAAAATAAGATTTTTTAAAACATACTTGCACACACCCGTCATAGTTTGAATTTGTGTCTCTTGGATGAAGGCCCAAATTCATACCATTGCAGTGTTCCACAAGGACAAAATAAGAGGTTTTAAAAATAGAAAAAGTGCAAGGCTATATTGACTCCTCCATAATAAGAGTATAAATAAGGTTTAGACCTATTTACTTGGAAGTTTTTCTTTGATCAACATGACATAAGTTAAACTTCTACGTTATAGTTGCATAGTCCATTGTTTGACCATTATTTGTTATATCATCCAAGCACTTGACTACATATGTGATTTATCCAATTAATAGTTTGATTGTAAATTTATATATCAAATACCTTCATGTTCCTTGAGAGAATATAAACATACAAAAGAAATCGAATTTGAATGATAAATGTGAAGTATTAAATTAGACATAACATATTATAAACCAAATATGCTTAATAGTTTTTAATTTACCACATGAATAAAAATTAGAAGAGGAATATCCAGCTTTTCTAAATATGCATTAGAGGAAAGTTTGTGAGCTTGCACAAATATGCTATTAAGAATAACTTGAAAAATAAATTGAAGATCCTAGAAATCTCTATTATTAGATTTATATCTCATAGCATCATATTTTTCATTGGGCTATATTGATATTTTTTTTTAACTTTTTGGATTAATGTAAAACTTTGTATTAGGATAGTACCATTGCAACAACCCTAAAGCTAGGTCAATACTATATTTTTGGTGCTATGACAATGTTAGATTCATGTTGGTTAGTATAGAGATAGCAGCAACACTGTGGTACCATCATTCATTAATAATTGTAATTACTTATATTTTTAAGTGATTTTATAGCTAAGATACTCACTAATGAAGTTTAACTAGTAAATTTTATTTTATTTGAAAAAATAATATGTAAGGTTAAAAATATAAGACTCTTCTCCAATTTTACTAAACAATACTCTTGGAAGAATAAGTTATAAAAGCCATTGTAATTTATTCTTTCTTGGTAACAAGCAAATTGTCACTAATGAATTTTAATTTGTTCAATGTATTTTAGTTTAGACTTGTCTAAGTTCGATCCATTCCAAATGGTGCAGTTCATAGGATAATTATGACAATACAAGCAACTATCAAATCTAAAATATATAAGAGCAAGCCTTGGACAATGCAAGAACTAAAAAAATTGTCTTAAGACATGCAAATACAAGTAATAGAACTACAATAGGAAATAAAGGTATTGAAAAATGGAAAACAATAATTCAAGAGGGCAAATAGGAGCAAAGGAGGAAATGAAGAAACAATTCCAATATTATATAAGAATTCCAATATTATAAAAGAATTCAGTGAAGTTACAAGTTATCAATCCTCTCAAGGAAAGAATATTTAGTTTACGAAACATGCATACAATATTGAACTAGGGCATTTGAAAGAAGAACAAAGCAAAATATGTGTAGTGCTAAAGAACTGTGAACATGACTAAAGCAATATAAAGAATACATAAATCATGTTGAAGCCTGCTTAAGATTGACAATAGAGGATAAAACATCCAAAGGGACACATTCATAGGGTTGGCAGACAAAGACATCAATCAAATTTGCACAAGAAACATAATGCTATTGAGTTCATTAGCTTCAATGATCAAATTTAGAAATCAATATTTGTATAGGATAAATGAACATCCCTTAGGTCAAATATTCATCGACCAAGTTTGGAAGAAGATATAGACTCATACCTCAAGTTCCATTTAGAACTAAAAAAGACATGCTTAAGGTGGAAATAGGCATAAGACGATATTTAATTAACATCAAAATATTTTCTCTCAAGCACTCTATGAAATAACAACGCATAGGAGGCAATATATTTACACTCGACCAAGGAAGAAACCTAGATGAGTACTCTTGAGCAAGACGATCTAACCAACCAAGGCATAAAGAAGCAATATGTGGAAGACGTAGATTAGGACGAACATGCAAGTACTCAGAGAAGAAATGTGGATGATTCAGAGACATTAACTATCTAGTTAAAGCAAATATAAGAAGTAAAGGAAAGTTAATAGAATGACATTGAGTCAAAGAAAGGTACTCATAAGCAAGACATTGACCTAAGAGGAAATCCAAGAACCAAAAACATTTACTAAAGCTACACACCACATCTTAGGCATTGCATTTTTTAAGGTTCATGTAAAGAGTGATGTCCAAGAAACATAAGTTCACTTTGCCTGAACATTATCAATCAAGGCAAAGGCATACATAATATTTTTCCACTAGTTAGGGAGCTACACGTGGATAAACATGATTGGATGAAGAAAAGTACACATGGATGAAGCAAATTTACTCCATTAAGTCTAACTTTAAAGTCTTTGGCTAAGGTTTGATTTTTAAATTTTCTAATATCCCACATTGAAAGTGGGAAGGCTAGTTAAAGCCAATATATTATTGTTCTTCCCTTTTGTTTAATGCAAGTAAAAAGGAGAAGAAGCATACAAGTTTTTGAAAAGATTAAAATATTCTAAGAAATATTTCTTAGAGGGAGGATATTCCCTCTAGTTATTATTTTTTTCCCGATGAGACACTAATATTCTTTCAATCTGAGGCATCATTCAAATTATAAGTATAAGCTTATATATACTCATCAGAAAGTATTTTTTGAGGTTGATTCAGTGAAAGAAAAAAAATTAATTTTACAAAAGTTTGATATAACAGTGGTGCACCAAAGTTCTTATTGCCCCATTCCCAACTATTAAGGGGGAATAATTATGTTGCTTGGAAGACCAAACTCATAACATAATTCTAGTTTGAAAAAGTATGACAAGTTGTAGATGAAACCGTTATCCATCCTACTATAGAAAGTGAAGATCAAAAAAAGTTTGACAAAGCAAATAGAAAGACAAGATTAATCATTATATTTGAAGCAGTAGATGAAGTAAAAGCATACATTCAAGATTCAACCATAACCAAATATGCATGGGAGAAGCTACAAACATTTTTGAAGTAAAGAATCAAAATCAAATTTTATTTCTCCAAACCTAGCTCCATTGCTTGAAGATGAAGAGTGGAGAGAAACTTGAATCTTTCATGAGGATAATTGTTGAATTATGAGAATAACTACAAGCATTTGGAGAAAAGGTATCCGACAAAATACTAGCTCCAATTATTTTAAGATATCTTCCTTCTCAATACAATGTATTTGTAACAACATTAAATATCACTAAATAAACACCAAGGCCTAAAAATTTGATTAACCTAATTCAAAAAGTAGAGGCCTCACATTCAAGACAAGAATAATAATGCGTACCTATTACAAATTAAAAGGGGAAACAACCATTCAAAAGAGGTATACAACCTCAATAGTGCTTCCAATAGAGAAATAATTCTTAAGGACATCAACATTAGAGACATGATTCTCAACAAAGAAATATTTTTTAAACACAAATATTGTGTGAACTTTGTGGTAGAAATTGCCACACAGTGAAGGAATGTTGGCATAACCTATTTACAAATGGATATTCTTCATGAGAGATGAACCAATGTCAGGATAATTCATTATCAAACAAGCATAATCAAATTTAGGTAAAGGTACAATAAAATAATATAGTCAAATAAAACCAAGTTAAAGAAGAAGGAGAATAAGAGAAAGGTCATCAAGAAGAAGAAGAACATGTGTTTGTTGCACACGTAGAATGTAGATAGCACAATAAATATTGGTATGAATCTAAAGCAATCAAACACATGATAGGTCAAGAAAATTGGATTCATCCAAATTGCTCCAAGCTATAGCAAAACAAGATAAATGATTAAATTTTATAGCTTCAGATGAAGTAGATTCAAGCACCCAATATTGAAGATGTGCATTTTGAATGTGATTCTTCTCCATCCATGGGAGGACTTGAAACATATAGCAAAGAGATTGAGGAATCAATACACCAAACAATAAGATTTAGTTATTGACAACACACCAAGTAAAGCGCTAATACATCACTTTCCATAAAAGACATTTTATTCAAATGAAAATGATTTTACAAAGAATAAGCAAAAGGTAATTGATCTCACTAAATCAAGTGATGATCAAAACACAAAAAGGATATAGGTTAGCACACAAAACACAATTTAAATATTGGTGACTAGTCAATTCAATAATCGACATAAGATGCATGATAGCTCAAGAAAAAAGTCCTCCATATGAAGACATTCAAGGAGGCATATATTTTTTGCATTGAACTTATATGTATTAGTTATTTATAATAAGTGCATTTTGGAGTCCATGATCAGTAGAATCTGATACTCCTAAGTATTCTAGTAAAAATTCTACATTGAGGGGAAAATTTCTCTCTTAAATCTATAGATTCTAACATCACCATAGAAATTATTTTTGGTCATAAGCTAGAGATAGAACTATAACTATGATGTAATAAGGAGGGGTATTTTAGTAGTTATTAAATCATAGTCTATGTAAAATGGAGTGTGGTACAACCACCCCATCACAGGTTCTATGTATGCACTATAGAACAAGGGTAGTTGCAAGTTTAGTTAGAGGTTTGTTATACTAAAATTAGACATTCTATGTATTTAAATATCTATAATTTTATAATAGAAATCATCAAAGCATTGAATTCTAACATTAAAAAGCTCTTGATTGATCAAATTTCCTTCCAATGTCATCATGACATCATCCATATTTGGTAATTCATTGACTAAGCTAGCAATTCATTGACCAAGCTCGTGATCCATCAACTAGTTAGCGATTCATTGACCAAGTTGCGATCCATTTACTAAGTGGAAATCCATTAGCTAATCAAAAATTTGTCAACCAAAAAATAGAAATATAGGGCATAATGGATTAAAAGCAAAATTTTATATTTTAAATAAAATTTACTTCGAAAAATAGAGGGTTAAACCTCTACTATAAATAGGATCCCTGGCTAATTTGTAATACTTTTTGGTTATTTTGAGAAAAGTTATAGCTATGATTTGTGTTTGTAATAATATTTTTTATATAAATGGAAAATAATACATGTCATTTGTGTCTCAATTGTGTCTCATATGCCATACCTATTGATGCATTAATTAATGGTGTTTGTGGCAGTCCCTTCTCACTTGTCTATTAATCCTATTATTAATTTTTTTCATTTACTTTCATCTTTGAAACCCTTACTTCATAGTTTTTATTTTTTGTTATTAGGATAGTTAGATTAGCTTAGGTTAGTAGGTTGGAAAGGATTCATCCTTTCCTTCCAATTTTTCAAATGCAACCTCATAGGCACATACCACTTTTGTGGATCAACAATACTTTTTTTTTTTTTTTAAAGAGAAAAACCCCTTGCAGGGCCGCCTTGGTCTAAGAGACCACGAATAGGGGGTTCTACACCATCAAAGTCACCGGCACCCAGGCCACCACCCCCCACGTACCAACATATCTCATTTGGATTTTGGGTACCCCCCTCAATTTTAGGGTGGAGTTGGGGGGGATAGGACCCCCCCTGAGGATTGCCCTCCCCCCCCTCCCAACTCACCTACACCCCGGGTAGAAACCTATGGATCAACAATACTAGCCCATATAGAGATGAGCCTAGATAAGTGATAAGGTCTACAATCTACAAGGGATCTAACATCACATTTCTTTAGGACCTTGATAAAATCCTACTTTGATAAGATTATTTATCCCCATAAGAAGTAATGGTCCCCATTGTGTTATCCTCCAACTATGGAGAAAGGTGTTTGAGTTATTCAAGCATATACCATGTAGCCTAAGAATGAACTTGACCTGTATTAGAAACCCTAAATAGGTTGCATGTCCTCTATTGTTACTTTGATCAATTGGTCTATCGTATTAGGTTCCAACTAAGTTGAATCTATATATATGGGATGTTATACTTATATAGGCTCTAAAATGGGAGAAAAGTATGGCTCAAGGATTTATGTATGGAAAATTAAATGCATCCCTAAGTAAGGATACAAATTAAATATAAAGGTTGAATTGTGTAAGGACCATGTACCTTAGCTATTTGATCTTTTGATGTGGTCCAAAGAAGCCTTCCTTATTTAGATGGAGCCAAAGTGTATCTCCAACCTAAAAAGTGTATGTATTCTTGTGTTAATCATGGTGCTTTTTATACTTTTGTTGTTGGATCTATATGATCTCCTAAAGATGATGAATATTTTAAACTTGCTATAACTACCACTTAGCTTTGTTGGCTTATTTGACTAGAGTTAGTTTCATGGAACTAGTTAGAATGTGGAAGGTGATGTCCACTAGACTGGTAGGCCAGAACCTATATATACCTTAAATGGATTGTGATATATAGAAGTATCTCTATTGTAAAAATATTATATGTAAGAAATATTCTCATCCTATATTTAAGGATAGTGACATGGCTGGAAATCCAAAGTACTACACCAATATTCTATTGATCATATTTGTTTGTTCATCTATCTATAAAATGAAATACTATAGAATGTTAGAGCTTGGCATCTAATAAGTTCTAAATATGACACCAAAAGTTGTTGAGTAACCACGAGTCTTTATGTAAGGCTATTGATCTAGGTAGGTAAAAAATGAGCCCCAATTTATTAAAAGAATATATAGGTAAATTTCCTAGTGTTTATGCCTTTTCTACATGGTGCCATGATAACCATGTTCCTAAACCTATATTCAATCATGCTAATGATTAGTGGTCAATAACCTTAAGAGAAAATCCATAAAAATAGATTCCCAAGGTCTATAAGGAATCCACATTGGTGTATAGAGCCCTAGCTTCTTGTTTGTAGGTTTGACAATATTATAGGAAGCATAGGAATATACATAGAGATTCACCTTCTTGTGCATGTGTGGCCATTGCAAGAAATATTATAGCACTACAAGTGTCTTGTTTATACCAAAGTTGCCAAATACCTTAGAGTAGCGTGCCTTCCAAATTAGTAGTAAGCATGGTGTGGTATATGGAATAGAAAACTTCCCAAAATGATACAATACCCTATCCTAAATATGGTGATCAATCACTAAATTACCTTATGTTAACTTACAATGAATGCCATAAAATTTTATATAAGGGGTATAACACTTACCACTCATTGACCATGTTCCCTAGTGTTGAGAACTAACAACAATCTCTATAAATATGGATGACTTAGACAATTTTCTATGTGATTCTCTTTTTTCTTGTTATGTTTGGTCATAATGTGGAACTGATATAGGTAAGTTTATCAATATTATAAGCCTAGCATTATCTAGTTTTCTCTATGAATGAATAAATAAAAATACCTATGATCAAACTATACAATGGTTCCTTACCCACGATATAGTGGAGTCACTATCATACAATTTGAATAGTGGCATAGAACTCCTTATTTGTAGATCAATATGATGACTATCCTAGATCAATATGATACCATGTGCATAGTTTGATGCATCAACCTTAAGCTCAAAAAATTGAGTGATGTCTGGTATAGGTAACAATGGTATTTAATTAAGGTTCTACTTCAATTCTTCATATGATTGTTGCTACAAAGTCCATTGGAATATTATATTTTCATGCATGAACTAATTTAGAGGCCATGAACCATGTAAAAATCCCAAGATATACTTGTGATAGGTAATGATAATATCAAGAAATTGTTTAAACTTTGTTAGGTATTAGATGTTGGTTATTCTTAGATGACATACATGTCATTGAATTTATAATATACTTAATAGTCAAGATCCAACATTATGCAATATATTAGATATGCCTAAGGTTATGCGGAAGCATCCAACACATAAACATTTATTAAAGTTCTATTAATAATGGTTGGGTGAATCATTTGGGTAAGTAGAAAATATTGCATATAAAGAGAGAAGAGGAAGTGAAAATGTGAGCATAGAGAAATAAGAGGACAATGTGCAAGAGAAGGAGAAAGACAAAAAAAATAAAAGCAAAATAAAATAATAGAGAGGAAGAGGGGAGGGCTTGAGAAGATAAGGTAGAAGCATATACAAGGATATATGCAATGTGTATTGTAATGACATTGCTATAAAATGATTATTCAAGTCTATTTATAATACAATTGCCCTTCAAATTTCCAATTCTATCCTGTGTAGATTATGTGCATAATGGACATCTAGATTGTGAGACCATGCATTGCAAAATATTGTGTTTTTGATTTAGTGTGTGTAGGTTAAGTCACAGGATGAGTTTTTGTTATGATTTTTGTTTAAGAGAGATGTATTTTATATTGTACTTCAATTATTACAACACAAATACCTATTGTTCCTATAGAGGTTTTTGAATGATTTACATTCAAAGTATGGAGGTACAAGAGGTGTGATATTCACAATAAACAATTACTTTCCCGAAGGATACAATGCAAGTGAACCACTTAGTTTCTATTTTCTATCAATGTGCAATCGAGTTGTCATTGAGTGGAAAAGGAATGGGTTAGCATCATTCAAATCAACCTATCATGCATGCAAAAAATATCATTCAAGTGCATTCCCAATAGATACATCATGGATGCCATTCATGTGAGCATCATTGTCATTCAAGAGAATGCCATTCGAATAGTGATCACAAGATCATTTGAGGAAGCCTTGTTCAAGTGGTGGACTGTCATCTAGGTAAAAGAGTGTCATTCAAGTTAAAACAAAAATTTAATTCAAGAGAAAATAATTGTATCATTCAAGTGGAATATATAGTGACGTTCCCATATTTTTGAATGAAGCATCACTGGTACAAGGGTCATGCGATCTGTCGAGTAAAAAAGTTTAAGTTTACATGGGTTTTTATGAGGGGTCCCAATCCCCTCATACCGAGGTTTGAAATTGGATCTCTTGGATTACAAATAGTGATGTTCCCATATTGTTATACATGTTATTTGTGATTATCTGTGAAGTTGTATTGCTTGAGGAGGTAGTCATTCAATTGACCCTCTTCTCTTGGTATTGCATTATTTGGTATCATAGTCAATTTTTATTTCAAAATTTTGCAATACATATTAAAGGAAAGATGGAACAACATGGAAGAAGAATGCATAGTTTGGGATCCCAACCAATAGACATAGCTAAAATATTGAGAGTTACTACCAAATTGGATATAATAGATATTGCCCAAAGAAGAGTCATTGAACTTGAGAGAATTAATGATAGTGAAGAGGAGGAGACTGGTTACCTAGAAGCTCGAAATGAAGAGTAGAGAGAAGAACCAGAGTGATGGTTGATTCGAGTAATTTCAAATATAGGAAGTAAACCAAATAAGGATACTCCTAATTTTAATGGAAGTTTAAACCCAAAAGAGTTGATAGATTAGATAACAAACATGGAAAGATTCTTTAACTATGAATATATGGAGGATATGAAGCAAGTCAAATTTACATGCACCCAGTTGAAGGGACATGCTTTGATTTGGTGGGATCATGTCCAAAATAAGAGGCAAAAAAAATATAAGTATACAATCCAAACACAGGATAATTTTGTAGCCAAATTAAAATAATTTTTTTTGCAAACTATTAGATCAAGTTATTTTAGAAGAATTCAAAACCTCAAACAAAAGGAGTTGAGAGTGAAAGAGTATACAATGAATTTTTATAAATTGACCATAAGAGTTGGTCATACTAAATATGATGAGAATCAAGTAGGGAGATGCATAAATAAGACAAGGTTGTCCATACAATACAAAGTTGGTATGATTCAAATTAGAATGGTTAGATAGGTATATCAATATGCGCTGAAGGCAGAAGAGAAATTTACTTGCAAGGAACAAAATAATTCTAGAGGGAGAGGATGATATTCAAGAGGAAGAGGACAATACCATGGAGAAATAGGACAACAAATTTGAGATGTAGGAGGAAATTCATCATAAAAAATAATTTCAACTAGAGTACATGATAAAAGGATGAATTATCAAGAGGACAAGGTGGATTTGGTAGAGGAAGAGGACATGTTTTTTTTTGACAAATGTTATAGGTGCTTGGAAGAAGAATATAGAGAATATGAGTGATCTCAAGTGCACTAGACCAATGGACATGGAAAGGAATCCCATAACTAGATTGCACAAGTATATGAAGAAAGTATTGCTTCACCGAAGCACATAGAGGAACCAAAACAAGGAGAACCACTTATAATGAAGAGGATATTTCTAAAGCCACCCAAGGAGGTGCATGAACTAGAGCAAAGAAGGAGCCTATTTAGAAAAAATTGTAAGTTAGGCGGTAAATTTTGCAAGGTGATTGTAGATAGTGAAAGTATAGATAACTTAGTTTCAAAAAATATGGTGGAGAAACTTGACTTGAAGAGAAATATGCATCCAAAACTTGACAATGTTGTGGTTACAAAATGAACACCAAATTTTGGTAACTGAACAATGTATGGTCCTTTTTTGTTAAAACTAAACTTGACATTGATAT
Organism: Wollemia nobilis; assembly: GCA_028583015.1. Taxonomy (NCBI): domain Eukaryota; kingdom Viridiplantae; phylum Streptophyta; class Pinopsida; order Araucariales; family Araucariaceae; genus Wollemia; species Wollemia nobilis. The sequence continues at coordinate 8,074,909 of JAQPPZ010014634.1, forward strand.
GAAATTAAGAGAGCTAAACATAACAAGGAACAAAAAAATAAAGATGCAAAACACAAAACAAGAGAATAACAAGGGGAAATTCCTCCTTGGGGGACGTCCGGATATTTTGTATTTTTTCTACTATCAATCTCAAATAAATACTACATTGCATCTTCTACAAGGTAAACCCTAGCATTTGATGCTGCCAACTCATATGTGCATGCAAGATGACACCTCATCCTTACATCAACATTGACACCTCATCCTTGGACTTTGACCCATATTACAAATGTGTGATTACATAGGTATTTAATGCTAGCATTCTCCCATTATGACTTATTTTTAATTTTGTAGTAAAAATAATGATTTTTAACACAACCCGACATGGGCACAATATAAAACCAGTCCTTTTCAAAAACAAGTAGCCTTAACCCAATTGCTACCAACCTCTAGATCTATAACTTCCACCAACTATATCTAGTCATTTCAAGACCTAGAAACCCTACAAGCTACCTCCAGCATTCTAAACACATTACCTTCACCTGTCAGCCTCAGCCATATATCGATATGGTAGCAAAAAAGTTCAAAATACCACTTTAAAAAACATTACAAATATTATTGGAGCTAACTCTAAGAACATTACACTAGGCAACCACCACTAGCATCTACACCAATATATTTTGAACACAACTACACCAGTTATAGTAGCATTAACAACCCTACAAGCTACACTAATTACAGTAGCCAATAATACAACTACACCAGTTACAATAGCTTCTTTAGGTACAAGCTACACCAGTTACAATAGTTAATACTTACCCAAAACTTATGGTACAACCAATAAACCATCTCATAAATTCTTCAACAACTTTGCAAAACATAGATATGAGGTTTTAGATATGCACAACACACTAAAACATGAAGAATACTATTTGTAAAATGAGACCTCGTGCATGGACACCTCAACAATTTGCATAATAAAACCACTAGAAGAAGCATTGCCAACCTTAAAATCTAGCACCTACTTAGAAAATAAACATCTAAATATAGATAAAACATAGTACCACTACCGAAGCTCACCAAGTTTGACGCTATCGAAGCTTACCAAATATGCCATTGTTGAAGCTTATTAGATCTATTGTTATTGAATATCACCAGATATTACTGCCAAAGCTCACTAGATCTATCGCTATCTAAGCTCACCGGATATATAATTGTCAAAGCTCACCAATTTTTTTGTTTTTGAAGCTCACACTCATAAAAATATATATCTAAATACAAATAAAATACAGTGCTACTATCGAAGCTCATTAGGTTTGTTGCTATTGAAGCTCACTATATCTTTCACTGTCAAAGCTCACTAGATCTACCATTGTTGAAGCTCACAATCATAAAAAAAAAATCTAAATATAGATAAAACATAGTACCGCTATTGAAGCTCACTAGGTCTATTGCTATTGAAGCTCACTAGATATACCACTACTAAAGATACTAGATATTCTGCTGTATAAGCTCATAAAATCTACCACTGTTGAAGCTCACACTCATAAAAAATAAACATCTAAATATAGATAAAATATAGTACCACTATCAAATATCACTAGGTCTATTGTTATTGAAGCTCACCAAATATACCACTACCGAATCTCACTAAATATTCCACTATCGAAGCTCACCAGATATGCCATTATCTAAGCTCACCAAATTTATCATAAGCCATAAACCCTTTAATCTCTTCATACAATACCATAAACTTCCCAGGTTCAAGACCATAGGCTCTGATACCAAATGTTAAAACTGAACATGACATTGATATGAAATGAAGAGAGCTAAACATAACAAGGAGCAACAAAATAAAGATGCAAACATAAAATAAGAGAATAACAAGGAAAAAAAAACCCCCCTTGGAGGATGTCCAAATATTCCATATTTTTTCCATTAGCAATCTCAAATAAATACTACATTGCATCTTCTACAAGGCAAACCCTAGCATCTTCTCTTCCTAAATCACATGTGCATGCAAGGTGACACCTCATCCTTACATCAATATTGACACCTCATCCTTGAACTTTGATCCATATTACAAATGTGTGATTACATAGGCATTTAATACCAACAATTTTTAGATTGGTTCTTACAAGGGTGCAGTTCTATTTGACATCATGTTGATGGATGGATGTCATATTTCATTGGAGAGACCATGGTAATTTGATAAAAAAATAGTACATGATGGTATACTGAACACTCATTCAATTGTCAACAATGGTAAAAGTTATGCATTGAGTCCATTGAAGGATAAAGAAAAAGAGGTGGGAATAGTTCCAAAGCTTTTCTAATCTCTAAAAAATAATTCATGAAGGACTTGGAGAAGTAGGAAGTGTGCTTTTCCCTCATTGCTAAACTTTTGGAAGTTGACGCAGTAGATGAAATTTCTCATGAAGTAGTTAATATGTTAGAGGAATTTTTTGATATTATCTCTAATTTATCGAATGGATTACCCCTTATGAGGAGCATTAGTCATAATATAGACTTCATACCTGGAGCAAGTTTTCCAAACAAGGGAGCCTATAGGATTACGCCCATGGAAAATGAAGAGATGAAGAGACAAGTACAAGAGCTATTAGACAAAGTATTTATTAGGGAGATCTTGAGCCCATCTAAAGTACTAGTCATATTAGCACCCAAGAAATATGGAGAATGACGTATGTGCATGTATTCTTGGGCTATGGATAAGATCACACTTAAATAAATGTTTCCATTACCTCATATGTATGACTTGATGGATAGTTTGAGTAGAGCAGAGTAATTCACAAAGATTGATTTGAAGAGTGGTTATCACCAAATTCGAATTAGATAATGAGATGAGTGGAAAACTATGTTTAAGATCAAAAAAAGCTTGTATGAATGGATGGTCAAGCCTTTTGGGTTGACAAATGCACCTAGCACATTTATGCAATTAATGAATGAAGTTTTGAAGGCTTTTATTGGTAGGTTTATGGTAGTTTATTTGGATGATATTTTGGTGTTTAACAAGACAAAAGAACACCTAATGTATTTAATTCTAGTTTTTCAAAAGTTGAAAGAGAAGAAATTGTTGGTTAATTTGAAGAAATGTAGTTTTATGGAGTTGATATATTTTGGTTTTATAATTTTTAAAGATGATTTGTAAATAGATCCAGTAAAGGTAAAGGCTATTGTAGATTGACCATCACTAAGAAGTATGTTTGAGGCAAGAAGCTTCCATGGTCTAAAAAGTTTGTACAAGAACTTTATTAGAAATTTTAGTTGAATTTGTACTCCAATCACAAAAATAATGAAGGGTGGTAGGCATGAATTCAAATGGATGAGTGCAGTAGAAAGTAGATTTTAAATCTTAAAAGAGAAAGTTATGAAGCATCCAGTTTTAGTATTGCTAGACTTTAACAAGGTTTTCCAAGTAGACTATGATGCAAGCGAGACAACCGTTGGAGGATTTTTGAGCCAAGAAGGTAGACCCATTGCTTATTTTAGTGAGAAGTTAAATAAATCCAAGAGGAAATATTTAGTTTATGATCAAGAGTTTTATGCTATTGTGCAAGCACTCAAGAAGTGAAGGTATTACTTGTTACCAAAAGAATTTGTGTTGTTTATAGATCACCATGCTTTGCAATTCATTAACATTCAAGGCAAATTAAACCAGATACACATAAAATGAATGAATCATCTTCAAAGTTACTCATTTATTTTAAAATTTAGAAGTGGTAGTTCAAATTGGGTAGATGATGCCTTGAGTAGAAGTTTGTTGGTGAATGCGATAAGGATTGAAGTTGTAGGTTTTGATACTATGAAAGAATCTTATATTGATGATTTAGATTTTAGAGAAGCTTGGGTAGCATGTAATAAACCCACCATAGGAGATAGAACACCATGGCTTAATTATTTTATCCAAGAAGGTTTATTATTCAAGGGAAAATAGTTATGCATACCGCAAAGTTCAATGTGAAAGAACTTGATAAGACAAAATATGGTGGAGGACTTGCTAGACTTTTCAGAGTTGATAAAACCATGGGATAACTCTATGCAAGTTATAATAGGCCAAAAATAAATGTGGACATAAGAATATTTGTACAAGGTTTTCGAGTTTATCAACATGCAAAAGGGAGAAGCTAGAACATTGGGTTGTATCAGCCATTATTGATACCAAAAAGGTCATGGGAAGACATAAGTATGTACTTTGTTCTTTTATTACCTTAAACACAATGAGGTAATGATTCAATTTTTGTTGTTGCTGATAAATTTTTAAAGATGACACATTTCATACCTTGTAGAAATATGAATGATGATACTCATATTGCTGATTTGTTCTTTAAAGAAGTTATAAGATTGCATGGCTTGTCAAAAAGTACTATGTCAAATAGGGATAGTAAGTTTGTAGGTCACTTTTGGCATACTTTGTGGAAGAAGTTGGACATAAAATTGAGTTTTAGTTCAACTAATCACCCACAAACAGATGAAAAAATTAAATTTTTAAGAAAAGCCTTAATAATTTGTTGAGGTGCTTAGTTGAAAAGAAGCCAAAATTACAAGATACCATACTAGAATAGACATAATCTACATATAATAGTTTGGTAAGTAGAATCACATCAAAGAGCCCATTCCAAATTGTATATGGAATATATCCAAGATGAGTAGATGAATTACATAGTGCAACTAATTTACAAAGATCTAGTGTAGTAGCAAATGCCTTTGTTGATTACATGCATGACTTACATAGAAAAGTGAAAGTTGATTTGGAGAAGAGTGCTATGAGATATAAGTAACATGTTTATATCAAGTGTAGAACACAAGAATTTCAATTTGGAGGCTTGGTTTTGGGAAGAAAAGGCTTTTGAAAGGTACTTACTGTTAGCTTTTGATACAGTATGCAATGGGAGATAGCAATCACAAGATGCAAAATAATATGAAAGAAAGTAAATCTGTGAGATGACTACAATATGCTATAGATAGAAATGATGAAAATGAATACAATTTATCTATGGAGGAAATGCACACTCCATGAAAAAAGCTCGTGGACTACATTACACCATCACCAATATATGGTGATCTACACAGCACTATGCTACTACCTACGAATATGCTCTAAGATTCTATATCTTGCTTGTTACAATGAGGTCCTTTTTATATAGGAAGATAGGTTCCTTGGCCAACACTCTACCTAGCTGTGCAAAGGACACCTTGCACATATACAACTTACACATTGACACTCATGCATTTATTACATTGCATGAAGTAACTAATAACTTCCCCTTAAAGTAATATAATGTCCTAAGTATGTACCTAGGAAGGTACATTTACATGACCCAAATGATGTAATATAATCTATTTCTAACACCCTTTGTATTACATTATTTGGGTGTTGAAGACTTTAGTCTTCAATAGGGATCTTCCATTGGATAGTGGAATTTGTATTCTTCTTCATTGCTTACTGTGATCAGGTTCAATAGGTAATCCGTGTCTTCCAGGGTTATGTATAGCGACTATTTATAGCCAAATTGGCTAAAATTAGGATTTTTGTAATTTGGAATTGGCTAATATTTGGGACCCTTGACCAGGGCCCATTAGCCAAAAATTTCTAGGTGCAAAATTTTTTTGGGTCGATTCACCCCAATTTATAATAATTTGATCATTTTAAGTTTAAATTTCCAACATTGCCCCTAATAATAGTGAAGCTTCTACATGCGTTTGGACACTATTCACCTTGATTTTGAAACCGATTCACCAAAGTTTTATAAATACATTTTGGGGCCAATCCCTTACGTATAACCCTAGTGTCTTCATATGATGTAAAGTAAGTTGTAGTTGAAGGTCCTTCTTTTAATTAGCTTTGCATTGTATTCCTCCTTTATCTTCTTCTTCTTCCTCTTCTTCTTCTCTAGCTTTGCCTTTGAATCCGGTCTCTATGCCTTTCATAGGTGGTTGTATTGCTACTTGGTTATTCTAAGGAATATTCTCCTTTCTTGTCTTCAATATGGATAGAAGCTTCTGAACAACCACTTAAGCCATCATAATAAGATATTGAATTAGTAGAATTTGAAGTACCAATGTTGCATGAGGATTGAAAAAGTTTTTATACATACGATTCATTTAATTCTATCTTCTTTTTGAGTAGATCTATCAATCCTTTTTGTTCTACATTTTCATCCTTGTAATGTTTGTATGTGAGCAATGCTGTTGGAAATTTGAGTTATTTAATGTTGTCATTGATGTCACATGGATCACATTTTAAATATTTAGTTTAAATTTTAAAATTAAATATATTAATTATAGCACCGACTAAAGAAAGGAGGAAAGGCTATATTAATTTATAGCACCGATGTCTAAAGAAAGAGGAAAGGCATATATATATGCCAACAAAAGCTTAGACTTCATTATCCCATCGCTTATTTTTTTGAATGGCTTCGATTGGGGAACAAATTGCGAAAAGAGAGAGAAGTGTGACTTTGGTCTATTGAAAAATTGTTCGCGGAGTTTAATAAGACGCATAGGCATATTTGGCCTAGCAGTTTATGCACTGTGTGTTACGCAGGAGGTCCTGCGATCGAGTCCCACCGTGGTTATTTGCTTTGTTGAAGCGCTCGAAGCACTGTTAAGTTTTTCGAAGGGTGCATAAGTTTATGATATAAGTTTTTGTTCGTGTCCCTTTGGACACGTGAGGGTGTGTGGCCCAACGGTAGGTTGGATATGGTTAAAGCGCTGAGTAAGGAGACGTCATGAGATCGAATCCCATCAGGGACAGAGGCAAGTTAATAATTTTTTTAATATATTTTATTTTTCTAAAGTTGCCCTAGGAGGAATAAGAGTTGTGATGCATGTTTAGAAAAAGAGAGAATTTTAATGTTTCTCCTTTTGAAAGTATATCATATTATATATCGTTGGAAAGCTTATTTCGAGGGCTATTTGATTAACTTGCTTAGAGGGATAAATAAGGTGTATGTAAAGAGATATTTCTATTTTGTAAAGGGTTTCAAAAGTGAAGGTTGTTTTGTTCTTTTTCAAAGGTGATTAATTATTTCATGAGGGGACATGTTGTATCTTATTGAGTAGGAGTGATAAGGTGTTATTTGGATATTATTGTTGTGATATTAATCATGATCTCTAATCCTTGTTGAAAGTTGAAAAAAAGGTTTGTTGAGTGTGGCAGATTTAGTGGACATCCAATAAGGCATCAAAAGGTATGAACAATATTCTCCATTGACTTTGTTTATGGTGGTTAATTTCTGAAATATCATTGGAGAGAAAAGGATTGATTGTGGTTTCCTTTTCGAAAGTGATTGGTTGAATGCTTCAAGGTTTTCTGGTTTGAGAGTTGTGTTTAAACCTTGTTTTATAAGCATAGTTGTTGAATCCCATTGGTTATGCAAAGAACTTGAGTTAGAAAAGAACATGAGTATCATTGTTATGTGAATTTGTGGTTGAGCATTGTTGGAAACATTTGAGTTGGTTGATACATGCTTGGACTAGGGTTTTGTGAGAAAGAGTTGTCCCTTGTGGTGATTGTTTGAGTTGAGTTGATTGAGCCTAGTCAAATTATTGTGTGAGGTGATTGTTCAAGTCCCATGAAACAAAAAATTCTATAATTCTGATTTGGGTTGAGATTGAGCTTTGAGATTAGAACATATTGAGTCTCTAACAATTCTCTTTATGCTTCTATAAGATTTGAGTTGAGTTAAGATTGACTTGAGTTGAGTTGAGATTGATTTGATTTGAGATCATTGTGGATCATTGTTGTCATCCATTGTAGAGTGCATTGCCATTCATTGTTGAATTTATCATTGAGCCTTGCCTTCATAGATTTGTGGATGAGATTTGAGTGCTACTTGAGCAAGTTCTTGGTGAGCTTGTTGAGCATATTTTGAGCAAGTTATTCGTGAGCTTGTTGAGCAGTTTTGAGCAAGTTCTTGGTGATCTTGTTGAACAGATTTTGAGCAAGTTCTTGGTGAGCTTGTTGAGCAAATTTTGAGCAAGTTCTTTGTGAGCTTGTTGAGCAGATTTTGAGCAAGTTCTTGGTGATATTGTTGAGCATATTTTGAGCAAGTTCTTGGTGAGCTTGTTGAGTAGATTTTGAGCAAGTTCTTGGTGAGCTTGTTGAGCAGATTTTGAGCAAGTTCTTAGTGAGATTGTTGAGCAGTTTTGAGCAAGTTCTTAGTGAGCTTGTTAAGCAGATTTTGAGAAAGTTCCTGGTGAGCTTGTTAAGCAGTTTTGGAAAAGTTCTTAGTGAGCTTGCTAGAGCAGATTTTGGGCAAGTTCTTGGTGAGCTTGCTGAATCAGTTTTGGGCAAGTTCTTAGTGAGCTTGCTAGAGCAGATTTTGGGTGAGTTATTGGTGAGATTGCTGAAGAAGTTTTGGGCAAGTTCTTAGTGAGATTGCTAGAGCAGATTTTGGGCAAGTTATTAGTGAGCTTGCTAGAATAATTTTTGGTAAGATCTTGGTGATCTTGCTAGAGCAGATCAGTGGATTGCCTACCTGAGTAGATCAATGTATTGCCTAGCTTTGAGCAGATCAAAGTAATAATTTGTATTGCGATAAGGATCCTTATTTATGTGTAAAATATTATAAGGAGATTATCTTGTGGAGTACTCCACATTGGGGGAGCCATGTTAACTATTGTGTCTTAATTGTGTGTGTGGTGATCTATACACTTGTTTACTATTGCTATCTATATCATTAATGCACACTGCTATATTTGGTTATTGTATTTAAGGACACTAATTGATATTGGTTTGGAAAGAAAGTAAAAAGTGGGCACTATACTGTTCAACCCCCTCTCAGTATAAGCTTGTGTTCTTCAATTGGTATCAGATCAGGTTCCTTCAAAAAGGCTAACAACTTGAGGGTAGATTCTACAAGAACACAGATGGCTTCACAGAATGAATTATCTACAAATAAGGCTCCATTGTTTGACGGTAACAATTATGCTTTATAGAGCATGAGAATGAAGACCTACTTGATATCACAAGGATATGAGGTATGGCAGATGGTTGAAAAATAGTATAAGGTTGAAGGTGATCCCGAGGTAGATAAGACTATTAGGAAATTGGTTGAGATCAATGCAAGGGCAATGAATTGTATTTTGAGTGGGCTATGTGAAATATATTTTGCAAAGGTCATGGTATGTAATTCAGCTAATGAAATGTGGACCAAGTTGTAGAATACTTATGAAGGGGATTCAAAGGTAAAGCTGGAAAAACTACAAACTCATAAAAAAAATTGAAGAATTGAATATGGAAGATTCTGAAGATATTGCAAAGTTTTTACTTCGAGTTGATGAGATTACTAACACCATAAGAGGCCTAGGATTTGAGATGAAAGAATCAAAAGTTACTCAAAAGGTTTTGATATCACTTCCCAGGAAGTATGATGCAAAGGTTTCAACAATAAAAGAAACAATGGATATCAACAAGCTAACAATGGAAGAACTACAAGGAACTCTCACAACTTATGAGATGTGGGTGAGTAAGCATTAGGTTCCAATAAAAGAGATTGCATTCAAGGCTTCAGAGAAAAATAAAGGGAAAGTTCCAAAGACACATAGAGATTCAGATAATGATGAGGAAATTAACTTCATCAAAAATAAAAAGGACTTAAGAAATTACAGGGATATGAAGAAATTCAAATGCTACAAGTGTGGTGATTTTGGTCACTATGCACACAAGTGTCCACATGAAGAAAACAATGATGATGAAAAATAGGGTCATAGAAGAAAATAATATGGAAAGTATAAGCATGACAAAGATAACAAGTACAAGCAAAGCAAGTATGAGAAGAAGAAAAGTTTTCGTAAGACAAAGAAAAATTTCTACATTGTAGAAGAAAGTGATAGCTCAGATCACAGTGATAGAGACAAGTCAGATGATGAAAAGGAAGAACATCTATTCCTAGGAATAGAGGGTGAAAGAGAACAATGCTTTGTGTGTGGTCAAAGAGATCACAGATTAGGATATTGCAATGGCTTTAGTGATAGTGAAGATGAGATGACCCATCAAGAAAATAGGCATGGTCAAATAAATCATGAAAGTTTGTCTGCTATAGAAGATTATAATGATATTAGTGACAATGAAGATGAAGAAGGGTCTTTCTATGGGATAAAAGAAGTAGAAGAAGAACATTCACTCCAAACAGAACAAGTTAAGAAAGAGAACATTGTAAGAAAGACATATGTCTCAGTTGATCTAAAGGAAGAGTTCAATGATATCCATGAGCAACTACAAGAGGTTAAGGAGAATCTAAAAGAATTGAGATGTTCCATACTTGAGAAGTTTGATCCATCACATGACTCAAAAGGTCAAGATATTTTCACAAAGAAGGAAACATGTATTTCAGAGACAATAAATATGGATGCCAATTTGCTATTTGACACAAATGAAGAGAAAAAATAGGAAGGTCCCAAAGCACCAAAGGTATCACATTTAAGGTTTGGGGAATCACACTCAAAAGGAAAGGAAGTTCTAACATATGAAAGCAAGGAAGCACCTAAGTTTTATGAAGAAAGTTCCAAAGTTCCTATGGCTCCTAATATTCAGTTTGGATCTTGTTTTGAGATAGGTGAATCAAGTTCAAAAGGAAAAGAAATTCTTGAAGAGGAAAGCAAGGAAGAAACTAAGGAAGATGATTTAGATACTACAAAGAATATTCAAGGATGCAATGCACAAGTTGAAAATGATCATAAGGATAATGGTCAAGAAAGAATCCATGGATCAAAGAAGTTTGATTTTGCTAGAAGAAACTTCAAAGGAAGAAGGTATGGTTTTTCAGGGACATTGCTTCTTATGCAACAGGATTGGTCATAGAGCGTCTTAGTGCAAAGAAAATGAGAAACATGGTTTTGGTTCTAGAGCTACATAAATCAGAAGTCATGGTCATAATGGTCATGAAAACAAAACTTCACAATACAAGGTTCATGAAAGGAATGGATATGGAAATTATTTCAATAAAGAATTCAGGATATGGGCACCATCCAAAGGTTACAATATCAAGTGTTTTAATTGCAATAACTTTGGACATATTGTAAAATGGTGTAGGAATCAATTCCAAACAGGCTCAAGATAAGAAGTTCAAATAGGTTCAAGAAAAGAACGTCAAACAGGTTCAAGACAAGAAGATCAAGTAATTCATCAAGAGAAGGATATAAAAAAAAAATGGAATGATGTTGACAGAGGAAAGAAATAATGTAAGATGGGAGTAAAAGTACTCCCACCCCAAAATTAATCACCTCAAGAGAGAAGGTGGTGAGGGGGCTAAGCTTAAAGAGTCATATATTTTAGCCCCATAGGTGTCCCTTTTTCCATTGATGTCAAAGGGAGAGATATTTGAGTAAGGGGGAGAGCATTGAGTTACGGGGGGCAGCCTCCAAAGAGAGCATTGAGTTAGGGGGAGCAACCTCCATAGAGAGTATTGAGTCAGGGGGAGTAGCTTTGATTCTCAGAGATGGTTTTTGCAATGATTGTGGTTTTTGCATTAGAGGTGTTGCCATCAATGACAAAGGGGGAGATTGTTGGTAATTTGAGTTATTTTACGTTGTCATTGATGTCACATTGATCATTGATGTCACATGGATCACATTTTAAATATTCAATTTAAATTTTAAAATTAAATATATTAATTATAGCGCCAACTAAAGAAAGGAGGAAAGACTATATTAATTGATAGCACCGACGTATAAAGAAAGAGGAAAGGCATATATATGCCAAAAAAAGCTTAGACTTCATTATCCCAACGCTTATTTTTTCGAATGCCTTCGATTGGGGAACGAATTGCAAAAAGAGAGAGAAGTATGACTTTGGTCTATTGAAAAATCATTCGCAGAGTTTAATAAGACGCATAGGCATCTTTGGCCTAGCGGTTCATGCGCTATTTGTTACGCAGGAGGTCCTGTGATCAAGTCCCGCCATGGTTATTTGCTTTGTTGAAGCGCTCTAAGCGCTGTTAAGTTTTTTGAAGGGTGCAAAAGTTTATGATATAAATTTTTGTTCGTGTCCCTTTGGACACATGAGGGTGTGTAGCCCAATGACAGGATGGCTATGGTTAAAGCGTTGAGCAAGGAGACGTCATGAGATTGAATCCCGTCAAGGACAGAGGCAAGTTAATAATTTTTTTAATATATTTTATTTTTCTAAAGTTGCCCTAGGAGGAATAAGAGTTGTGATTCATGTTTAGAAAAAGAGAAATTTTTGGTGTTTTTCCTTTTGAAAGTATATCATATTATATATCATTGGAAAGTTTATTTCGAGGACTATTTGGTTAACTTACTTAGAGGGAGAAATAAGGTGTATGTAAAGAGATATTTCTATTTTGTAAAGGGTTTCAAAAGTGACGGTTGTTTTGTTATTTTTCAAAGGTGATTAATTCTTTCATGAGGGGACATGTTGTATCTTATTGAGTAGGAGTGATAAGGTGTTATTTGGATATTATTGTTGTGATATTAATCATGATCTCTAACCCTTGTTGAAAGTTGAAAAATAAGTTTGTTGGGTGTGGCATATTTAGTGGACATCCAATAAGGCATAAAAAGGTATGAGAAATATTCTCCATTGACTTTGTTTATGGTGGTTGAATTCTGAAATATCATTGGAGAGAAAAGGATTGATTGTGGTTTCCTTTTCGAAAGTGATTGGTTGAATGCTTCAAGGTTTTCTAGTTTGAGAGTTGTGTTTAAACCTTGTTTTATAAGCATAGTTATTGAAGCCCATTGGTTATGCAAAGAACTTGAGTTTAAAAAGAACATGAGTATCATTGTTATGTGAATTTGTGGTTGAGCATTGTTGGAAACATTTGAGTTGGTTGATACATGCTTGGACTAGGGTTTTGTGAAAAAGAGTTGTACCTTGTGGTGATTGTTTGAGTTGATTTGATTGAGCCTAGTCAAGTGATTGTGTGAGGTGATTGTTCAAGTCCCATGAAACAAATAATTCTATAATTCTAATTTGGGTTGATATTGAGCTTTGAGATTAGAACATATTGAGTCTCTAACAATTCTCTTTATGCTTCTATAAGATTTGAGTTGAGTTAAGATTGACTTGAGTTGAGTTGATATTGATTTGAGTTGAGATCATTGTGGATCATTGTTGTCATCCATTGTAGAGTGCATTGGAATTTATTTTTGAATTCATCATTGAGCCTTGTTGATGGGTTGTCATTAAGCACATCATTAATTCTCAATGAATTTGTCAATCCAGGGTGGTGTCCAAGGCTATTTACGAGAGAAATTTCAAGCAGGGTTGTAGTTCAGTTCATTTGGAAGCAGTAGGTCTTATTGGTGGAATTGATTGTATGGGGTTTTTGTGTCACTTCTACCCCTAAATTGCATAAATTGAACTTTAATCTATTTGCAAGAATGAAAACTAATTGCTAATTGCAGAAATGAAACCCTAGTTACAGTTGCAAGAATGAAATCTAATTAAATTGCATAATTGAAAATCTAGTTATAGTTGCAAAATTGAAAGTATATTTAATATTGCAATAATTGAAATAAAGCATAAAAACTAGATCCTATCAATTCTCTGTAACAGAAGGTCGTCAATCTTCTATGCAGGGTTTTGACAGCAAAAACAAGAATGTAGGGAAATTACAAAAAACTTGTAAATTGCTGGAAATGGAAATTTGCAAGTGAATTGGAAAGTTGTCGGGAATGAAAAGAATAACCAGATCTACCAATAATTATATCACAAAAAAATTATGAACAAGAATTAAACAACTAGGAATGTTAGCTGTGCAAAATAATGAAAATGACAAGTTCACAACTTATTCTGCTGCAGCAAAATCAGAATAAAACCTGTCTGTCAATCTTATTTTCTCATAAGAAGGTTTGAATTCTTCTTTAAGTCTTACTCACACTCAGACATAACAAAATAAATGGAATGAAACTGCACTTTTATTGCTTCAGAAACATAATTACAATTCTGCTGAAATCTGTTACAGGTCTGAAATCACTATTCTATTATCTCCCTATTTATTTTTTATTTCCTCTATCTAATCTAATATATCTTAGCTCAACCTGGATGGGAGCTATCTTTTATAGATGCCTAAAATCTAATTACAAACAGAAAATATGCTGTTCCTGATATCCTGCAAAATTTCCTGGGTTTATCCTAGAAGAGGATCAATTTGATATTTTTCATAAATGGTGGCTTTGGACGGCAAGGACGACAAAGTTAGATGGGAGATATTTTCCCTTAACTTTATCAACCTTCTTATCCCCTTTTCCACCGCCAAAAGTCAGTCAATAAGTCAAAAAGTGCTTTCTTTTCTCATTCCGAAGAAACTGTGTTCATTCCGGAGACACTGTGTTCATTTCGGAGACACTGTGTTCATTTCGAAGACACTGTGTTCATTCCGAAGATCTTTAGAATGACCAACTGTGTTGACTCCAAATGGTTTTGGCTGCATTTCTCAGGTGTATTAGCCCTCAGGATCAAAATGCAATAGTCTTCATTCTTCCTTGGATGTGAATTCCATGCCTTGCCATTCATTGGAAGCTGGCTGGAATTTATATGGAAAAACCAGTTTTCTGCTACACAGTAATAAGTCTTTGTACTATTTGCTGAATTTAGAGAAACTAATGCTTAATGATCATCAAAATAAGACTAGTGAAGTGCTTCTGTCAACCTAAACATGACAAGATGACATAAAACTATACAATAACTGTTAAAAATCAGAATATAATGTCCTTAACACTTCAATCATGCAAACAGTTAATACACAGCATATTAAATCAACTTAACTAGCATATAAGATAATTCACAAGAGTTTTAGGCAGTTTTAACTATTTAAAACATGCTATAAATGAGTCTTATCCAAGCCTCATCTCTTGTCTTCATAGATTTGTGGATAAGATTTGAGTGCTACTTGAGCAAGTTCTTGGTGAGCTTGTTGAGCATATTTTGAGCGAGTTATTAGTGAGCTTGTTGAGCAATTTTGAGCAAGTTCTTGGTGAGCTTGTTGAACAGATTTTGAGCAAGTTCTTGGTGAGCTTGTTGAGCAGATTTTGAGCAAGTTCTTAGTGAGATTGTTGAGCAGTTTTTAGCAAGTTCTTAGTGAGCTTGTTGAGCAAATTTTGACCAAGTTCTTGGTGAGCTTGTTAAGAAGTTTTGGGCAAGTTCTTAGTGAGCTTGCTAGAGCAGATTTTGGGCAAGTTCTTGGTGAGTTTGCTGAAGCAGTTTTGGGCAAGTTCTTAGTGAGCTTGATAGAGCAGATTTTGGGCGAGTTCTTGGTGAGATTGCTGAAGAAGTTTTGGGCAAGTTATTAGTGAGCTTGCTAGAGCAGATTTTGGGCAAGTTCTTAGTGAGCTTGCTAGAGCATATTTTGGGCAAGTTATTGGTGAGCTTGTTGAAGAAGTTTTGGGCAAGTTCTTAGTGAGCTTGCTAGAGCAGTTTTGGGAAAGATCTTGGTGAGCTTGTTGAAGCAAATCAATGGATTTCCTACCTGAGCAGATCAGTGGATTGCCTACCTGAGCAGATCAGTGTATTGCCTAGCTTTGAGAAGATCAAAGTAATCATTTGTATTGGGATAAGGATCCTTATTTCTGTGTGAAATATTATAAAGAGATTATCTTGTGGAGTACCCCACATTGGGGGAACCACATTAAATCTTATGTCTTAATTATGTGTGTGGTGATATGTGTACTTGTTTACTATTGCTATCTATGTCATTAATGCACACTGCTATATTTGGTTATTGAAATTAAGGACACTAATTGATATTGGTTTGGAAAAAAAGTAAAAAGTGGGCGCTATACTGTTCACCCCCTCTTAGTATAAGCTTGTGTTCTTCAATTGGTATCAGATCAGGTTCCTTCAAAAAGGCTAACAACTTGAGGGTAGATTCTACAAGAACACAGATGGCTTCACATAATTAATTATCTACAAATAAGGCTCCATTGTTTGACGGTAACAATTATGCTTTCTAGAGCATGAGAATGAATAACTACTTGATATCACAAGGATATGAGGTATGGCAGATGGTTGAAAAATAGTATAAGGTTGAAGGTGATCCTGAGGTAGATAAGACTATTAGGAAATTGGTTGAGATCAATGCAAGGGCAATGAATTGTATTTTGAGTGGGCTACGTGAAATAGATTTTGCAAAGGTCATGGTATGTAATTCAGCTAATGAAATGTGGACCAAGTTGCGGAATACTTATGAAGGAGATTCAAAGGTAAAGCTGGAAAAACTACAAAATCATAGAAAAAGATTTGAGGAATTGAAGATGGAAGATTCTGAAGATATTGCAAAGGTTTTACTTCGAGTTGATGAGGTTACTAACACCATGAGAGGCCTATGATTTGAGATGAAAGAATCATAAGTTACTCAAAAGGTTTTGAGATCACTTCCCATGAAGTATGATGCAAAGGTTTTAGCAATAGAAGAAACAATGGATATCAACAAGCTAACAATGGAAGAACTACAAGGAACTCTCACAGCATATGAGATGAGGGTGAGTAAGCATCAGGTTCCAATAAAAGAGATTGCATTCAAGGCTTCAGAGAAAAATAGAGGGAAAGTTCCATAGATAGATAGAGATTCAAATAATGATGAGGAAGCTAACTTCATCAAAAAGAAAAAGGATTGAAGAAATTATAGGGATATGAATAAAGTCAAATGCTACAAGTGTGGTGATTTTGGTCACTATGCACACAAGTTTCCACATGAAGAAAACAATGATGATGAAAAATAGGGTCACAGAAGAAAATAAGATGGAAGGTATAAGCATGACAAAGATAACAAGTACAAGCAAAGCAAGTATGAGAAGAAGAAAAGTTTTCGTAAGACAAAGAAAACTTTCTACATTGTAGAAGCAAGTGATAGCTTAGATCACAGTGATAGAGAAGTTAGATAATGAAAAGGAAGAACATCTATTCCTAGGAATAGAGGGTGAAAGAAAATAGTGCTTTGTGTGTGGTAAAAGAGATCACAGATCAGGTATTGCAATGGTTTTAGTGATAGTGAAGATGAGATGACCCATCAAGAAAATAGGCATGGTCAAATAAATCATGACAGTTTGTTTGCTATAAAAGGTTATAATGATCTTAGTGACTGTGAAGATGAAGAAGGGTTTTTCTATGGGATAAAATAAGTAGAAGAAAATTCACTCCAAACAGAAGAAGTTAAGCAAGAGAACATTGTAAGAAAGACAGATGTCTCAGTTGATCTAAAGGAAGACTTCAATGATATCCATGAGCAAATACAAGAGGTTAAGGAGAATCTAAAATAATTGAGATGTTCCATACTTGAGAATTTTGATCCATCACATGACTCAAAAGGTCAAGATATTTTTACTAAGAAGGAAACATGTATTTCAGAGACAATAAATATGGATGCCAATTTGCTATTTGACACAAATGAAGAGAAAAAAGAGGAAGGTCCCAAAGAACCAAAGGTCTCATATTTCAGGTTTGGGGAATAACACTCAAAAGGAAAGGAAGTTCTTGTTAGCGTATAATATATTTTAGCAAATCTTAGTTTATTACATTATTTTTCTGTTACAACTTTCGCTAAATATTAAGCAGATTATTGTTGGGATCCGCTTCTCCTGAGCTAATTGAAGCATACTGTGTATTATTTAAACACTGCTTCAATAATGAAATGTTGTTCGGTTTATTTCAACATGGCATCAGAGCCAGAAGGGTGAGAGAGAGAGGAGGCGACAAATTTTTTGTAGAGCTGGTCTTGCCTGGAGAAAAGCAAAAGTTTTTTGGAGGAAGCGGAAGATTGCTGGAAGATACAAACATTTTTTTTCCAGTGCTGGTCTGAGAATTTTTTCTTTGTGCGTGTTTTTTCTGTGCACGCATTTCAAAAAAAAAAAAAAATCAGACCCCCCACCCCCCACCCGCGTTGCGCAACTCCTGCGCGTGATTTTTTTCACGCAACCCCCCTCCCTCCCCCCACGACGACGTTGCGCGTGATTTTTTTCATCACGCGCGCCCCCCCCGCGACGTCGCGCGTGATTTTTTTTCATCACGCGTGTCGCCCCCTCGTGACGTGATTTTTTTTATCACGCGCGGCCACCCCCCCGCGACATGATTTTTTTATCACGCGTGACCGCCCCCACCCCCCTACGTCGTGCGATGCAAGCAACCGCTCACCCCCTCCCCATTCTCGACGTCGTGCGCAACGCGCAACGCAGGAGTTCCCTCCCTGTCGCCGCTGCAGCAACACGCGACCATCCCAGTCGCTGCCAGTAGCAGTAGGCGCCCTTTCGCTACCACCAACAGCCGGCGCCAACCTACCGTGACCAGCAATGGAGGCAGCAGCAGCCACGACCACCTGCCGCCGCCAGCCACGGAGGGAGCTGCGGCCAGGCGGCCGCTCTAGCAGGGGAAGGGGTTAAGGGACCCTCCTCAAATAGGAGGGGGTCCCTGATCCTTTTGGATCAGCCCGCTAGTCCACCTGGTGGTGGACTGTGCGGTAAGGCTCAGGGAGCCTGTAGGTTGGGGGTTCAAATCCCACCGACTCCCCCTTGGAAAGAAAAAAAGGTAAAAAAAAAAAATTTCTAAAGTTTTTTTTTAATAATAATTATTTTTTAGTTAAATTAAAAAATTTTAATTTTTAATTTATTTTTCAATAGTTTTTAAACTATATAAATTAAAATTTGATTTTAATTTATATTTTCATAGTTTTTAAACTATATAAATTAAAATTATTATTTTTTAACTTTAAAAATATATAATAATTATAAAAAAATGCTTTGTTAAGAGATTTTTTTTTACGGGGGTATTTTTTTTTTCAAAAATCAAAGGGGGAAAGTGAGTAATTTTTTGAAAAGCAAATTTGGCATTATTGTAAAGGTGCATTTTCAGCTACGCCCGACACCTAGTGGGTTATTTCTATGGGCACTTTTATGTTGTATGTTGCATATTTCATTTTTTGCACTATAACATTAAAAGTTAAAATGAAATTCACTCCTAAGTCCCCGGAATAATTAAAACCCATCCGTGCAATTTATTGCACTGCAACATTCGGTATTTGTGATACCTCTGGCCAACACTTACAGGTAAAGCTGTCGTGATTACGCTACTGTATCCACCGCCTAATATAGCTGCCAAAACGATGTCTAAGATTGTTCTCTATAAATCGTCGAGGAGAGATAAGTTTGCCGTTTTGCATTTTTTTTACTCCATCCATTACCCTAATAGTTCTTGTGTTTAGGCGTAAATCCTGACGAAAGTTCTGAAATCCAAAGTGTTTAGGGGAAGTTACGCCCCACGCATGAGGATTGTAGACTTTCTATGGTAGGTGCCATCAACAAGACTATTCCCTTTTAGTACTGCTTAAGTTCCACGTATCGTATGATCTCTAAAAATTACCTATAGTTTCCCTCACGTAAGGGCGGGTGATTTTTTTTATCTTTCTAAATACCTATAGTTTCCCTCACGTAAGGGCGGGTATTTTGTACGGTATAACGGCCTAGCAAAAGGTATATCGAAAGGGGGACCAATTGGTGTTATAAGGAACCTTCACCATGTCTACAAAATTAATGACTGATTCTCATCAGTTGTTGAAAGGTCCTAATTACACACCATGGAAAAACAAGATGAAGGCTATCCTAGTCATGGATGACTTATGGGATGTTGTATCTGGAGCAACAACAAGACCTTCATCTGTTGTTGGTGCTACAGCTCCATCTACTGCTCAAAAAGACTTTGACAAACTAGACAGTAAAGCAAAGGTGCTCATTTTGCTTGCTGTGGCTGATGAAGTTCAACCTCATATTGCTGACTGTGAACATAGTAAAGAGGCATGGGACGCCCTTAATACTATATATGAGGGAAATAATGATTCCACTATTCTATTTCTTCAATCTCAATTACACAGTCTAAGCATGAAGCAGGGGGAGACAGTTGAATTTTTTCTTTGCAGAGTGTCAGAATTGAAAGCAAAGTTGAATTCTTTAGGAGAACCAGTTGATGATAAGCTCCTTACCTCAATTGTATTGAGAGATTTACCTGATTCTTATCGGGTGTTGATAACTTCCCTTCAGGTATCGCAATGGAAAGTTACTTTTGTAGAATTGGTTAATATGCTTCAAGAGGAGGAGGCACGCCAACTACAACGAGATGATTCTTCTAACACTGCCCTCTACATCAACAGGAAAGGGTAGAACCAGAAGAAGGGTAATTTTTAGAAGGGAGGGAATTCTTAAAAGGATTCAAAAGGGAAACAAACTCAACAACCTCAACAGAAAAAGCGATATTGCAAGATCTGTGACAAAGAAGGTCATGATACAAACAAATGTTGGCATAAGAATAAACAATCAAAACAAAAAGGCCGAAACAAACCACAAAAGAACAAACAACAAGTGAATGTTGTTGTTGAAGAATTTGACATGGATTTTGAGAGAGCCCACAAAGTTCTCATGACTACCACAATGTCCAAGCAGATGGATCCTATCTGGTATGTTGATTCTAGAGCTAGTAAGCACATGACTGGTGACAAATCATGGTTTGAGTCTTTTGAGGCCAAAGAGGGCAAACCTGTCACTATTGCTGATGATAAAACCTACAAGGTTCAGGGAGAAGGTACTGTTTTAGTCACTCTTCCTGATGGCAAGTGTCAGATTGACAAAGTTCTCTATGTTCCAGGATTGGCAAACAATTTGTTGCCAGTCACACAAATTCTGGACAAAGATATGGTTGTGAAATTTAGTGTTGAGGGAGGCAAGAAGTGTTTTTCTATTACTAGGAGGGGTAAGAACATTGCCACTACTTCATATAAGCATGGCTTATTTGCCTTAGATGCTATCTCTACTCCACATGTAGCCATGACAGTCTCTACAAAGGAGGCAACTTCCCTATGGCACAAGAGATATGGACATTTGAGTTTTGGTTACTTACTTGAATTAAGTAATTATGAAATGGTAAAAGGTCTTCCTTCCCTTTCTACCACTTTACCAGTTTGCTCTGACTTCTTGGTAGGAAAGTAGCATAGAGTGCCTTTTGAAAGGAGCTCTACAAGAGCAAAGAAACCTCTGGAGTTGATTCACACCGATCTGTGTGGTCCCTTCACTCCCAACAGTTGTGGGGGTAAGAGGTATTTTCAGTTATTCATGGATGATTACTCACGAAAGATGTGGGTATTATTTCTTCAACTAAAATCTGAAACATTTGGCTTCTTTCAACAATTCAAGAAATCTGTTGAAAAGGAGTCAGGGACTTCTATAAAGACCCTCCACTCAGATTGAGGGGGGGAGTTCACCTCTAAATAATTCTCTGAGTTCTTGAAATAAAATGGGATCACACGACAGTTAACTACTGCTTATACTCCTCAAAAAAATGGAGTTGCTGAAAGGAGGAATCGTTCCATCATGGAAATGGTTCGTTGCATGCTCACAGGAGCTAGTCTTGAGAAACTATATTGGGTAGAAGTTGTCACCACAACAGTATATATATTGAATAGGGCACCCATAAAGGATATACAAGGAATGACTCCACAGGAAGCATGGAGTGGTAGGAAACCCTCCATTTCTCATCTACGCATTTTTGGATGTAAAGCTTTCATGCACATACCAAAAGAGAAAAGGAAGAAGCTAGATGAAAAGACATTGAAGTGTATTCTTCTTGGGTATGATGAGCACTCTAAGGGTTATCGTTTGATTTATCCCTTAACCAAGAAGATACACATCAATAGAGATGTAGTTTTTTATGAGGCTTTCACATCAGCAACCACATCAGATGTACACCTAGACCTTGTGGAAACTAAGGTTGATAAATCTCCTTCATCAAAAGTTGGAGGTCCGTCTTCATCTTCTTCAAAACCTCAGAAGAAGAATACAAAGTGGTATACAAATACAATCAAAGACTCTAAGCTATCCACTCCACCATATTTGACATTGGATAGGCCTCGTACTCACAGCATGGATCGACAGGAGAAAGCTGCAACAGAGAATACTGGGGTTGATGAGCTGTGTCAATATTTTGAGGAACTTTCTATAGATCCAGAGAGAGATACATAAGATATGGATATTGATAGTGATAGGGTATTTATGTCTTCCATAGACGATCTTGAACCCGCATCAGTGCAAGTTGCTCTTGGTGAGCCTCAGTGGAAGGCTGCAATGGATGCAGAGTATAAGTCTTTGATGAAAAATAAAACTTGGAAGCTTGTCGATCTGCCATACGAAAAGAAGCCCATAGGCTGCAAATGGGTGTATAAAGTTAAGTATAAGGCATATGGTACAATAGATAAGCATAAGGCCCGACTTGTTACAAAGGGCTATGCTCAAAGAGAAGGCATTGACTATGAGGAAACTTTTGCACCTACTGCTCGAATGACAACCATTCGAGTTCTTTGTGCTATGGCAGTGCAATATGGGTGGAAAGTACACCAAATGGATGTCAAGAGTGCTTTTCTAAATGGTGATCTCCAAGAAGAAGTCTACATGACTCAATCGGAAGGATTTGAAGTGGAAGGCCAACAACAAAAAGTTTGCAGATTGGTAAAATCCTTATATGGTTTGAAACAAGCCCCTCGGGCTTGGTATATAAAAATGGATCATCACCTTTTGCAGCATGGTTTTAAGAGATGTTCATCAGATGCAAACCTCTATTTTAAGAAATAGGGTTCTGAAATAGTGTTGCTTGTACTCTATGTTGATGATATGCTCATTACAGGGAGTTCAGAAACAATGATTTCTACTATAAAAAGAGACTTGTGTCAATATTTTGAGATGTCAGATCTTGGACTTCTCCATTATTGTATTGGTCTAGAAGTAAGCCAGAAGGAGCACTACATCAAAGTGTCTCAGAAAAAATATGCCAAGACCCTATTGGAAAAATATCACATGACTGATTGCAAGCCAATGCCAACTCCGATGGAAACAAGAATTCAGTTATCATGATATGATGATTCACCTCAGGTAGATGGTACTCTCTATCGC
Source organism: Wollemia nobilis (assembly GCA_028583015.1). Lineage (NCBI taxonomy): Eukaryota > Viridiplantae > Streptophyta > Pinopsida > Araucariales > Araucariaceae > Wollemia > Wollemia nobilis. Next base: position 8,097,793 of record JAQPPZ010014634.1, read on the forward strand.
CAGTTGATTGGGAGTCTCATATATCTGACCAACACTAGGCCAGATATCATATTTGCTATCAACTATCTTTCGAGGTTCATGCAGGAGCCTAAGACTACACACTGGAAAGCAGCAAAGCGCGTTCTTCACTATGTCCATGGCACAATGGAATATGGCCTAGAATATAAGAGGAACAACAAATTCTTCTTATAGGGATACACGGACTCCGACTATGCCGGATCATATGATGACCGTAAATCAACTTCAGGATATTTGTTTCATCTTGGATCTGGTCCTGTCTCTTGGCCCAACAAGAAGCAACAGGTGGTTGCTATTTCATCAACAGAGGTAGAATATCGCGTCGCACGTGAAGCTGTGTGAGAAGTGATATGGTTGCGTCGCATCCTAACAAGTATGGGTCTTCCATCAAAATATCCAATACACTTGTTCTGTGACAACATGAGTGTTTTGAATCTTGTCAAGAATCCAGTACATCATGAAAGAACAAAGCACATTGACACACAATGTCACTTCATTCGAGATGAAGTTCCAAGGCACCGAATTCAGCTTCAGCACATTCCCACAAATTCTCAAGTTGCAGACATTTTCACTAAAGCACTTGCGCGTGTCAAATTTGAATTGTTTCGCAGTTCTCTATGTATTGCAAAATGATGTAATCTGGGGGGATGTTAGTATAGCTAGTTATTGTTTCATTACCCAAATAATGTAATAAGGGGGGATGTTAGCGTATAATATATTTTAGCAAATCTTAGTTTATTACATTATTTTCCTGTTACAGCTTTAGCTAAATATTAAGCGGATTATTGTTGGGATCCGCTTCTCCCGAGCTAATTGAAGCATACTGTGTATTATTTAAACACTACTTCAATAATGAAATGTTGTTCGGTTTATTTCAAAAGTTCTAACAGATGAAAGCAAGGAAGCACATCAGTTTTATGAAGAAAGTTCCAAAGTTCCTATGGCTCCTAATATTCAGTTTGGATCTTGTTTTGAGATAGGTGAATCAAGTTCAAAAGGAAAAGAAATTCTTGAAGAGGAAAGCAAGGAAGAAACTAAGGAAGAGGATTTAGATACTACAAAGAAGATTCAAGGATGCAATGCACAAGTTGAAAATGATCATAAGGATAATGGTCAAGAAAGGATCCATGGATCAAAGAAGTTTGATTTTGCTAGAAGAAACTTCAAAGGAAGAAGGTATGGTTTTTCAGGGACATTGCTTCTTATGCAACATGATTGGTCATAGAGCTTCTTAGTGCAAAGAAAATAAGCAACATGGTTTTGGTTTTAGAGCTACACAAATTAGAAGTCATGGTCATAATGGTCATGAAAACAAAACTTCACAATACAGGGTTCATGAAAGGAATGGATATGGAAATTATTTCAAGAAATAATTTAGGATATGGGCACCATCCAAAGGCTACAATATCAAGTGTTTTAATTGCAATAACTTTGGACATATTGCAAAATGGTGTAGGACTCAATTCCAAACAGGCTCAAGACAAGAAGTTCAAACAGGTTCAATAAAAGAAGGTCAAATAGGTTCAAGACAAGAAGATAAAGTAATTCATCAAGAGAAGGATATCAAAAAAATATGGAAGGAAGTTGACAGAGGAAAGAAACAATCTAATATGGAAGTAAAAGTACTCCCACCCCAAAATTAATCACCTCAAGAGAGAAGGTGGTGATAATATTAAAGAGTCATATATTTTAGCCCCATAAGTGTCTCTTTTGCCATTGATGTCAAAGGGAGAGAGATTTGAGTAAGGGGGAGAGCATTGAGTTAGTGGGAGCAACCTCCAAAGAGAGCATTGAGTTAGGGGGAGCAACCTCCATAGAGAGTATTGAGTCAGAAGGAGCAACTTTGATTCTCAGAGATGGTTTTTGCAGTGATTGTGGTTTTTGCATTAGAGGTGTTACCATCAATGACAAAGGGGGAGATTGTTGGTAATTTGAGTTATTTTATGTTGTCATTGATGTCACATGGATCACATTTTAAATATTTAGTTTAAATTTTAAAATATTTAAAATTAAAATTAAAATTTTAAAATTAAATATATTAATTATAGCGCCGACTAAAGAAAGGAGGAAAGGCTATATTAATTTATAGTGCCGATGTCTAAATAAAGAGGAAAGACATATATATATATATATATATATATATATATATATATATATATATATATATATATATATATATATATATATATGCCAACAAAAGCTTAGACTTCATTATCCCAACGCTTATTTTTTCGAATGCCTTCGATTGGGGAACAAATTGTGAAAAGAGAGAGAAGTGTGACTTTGGTCTATTGAAAAATCGTTCGCAGAGTTTAATAGGACGCATAGGAATATTTGGCCTAGCGGTTCATCCACTGTGTGTTACGCAAGAGGTCCTGCGATCGAGTCCCGCCATGGTTATTTTCTTTGTTGAAGCGCTCTACGAGTTGTTAAGTTTTTCGAAGGGTGCAAAAGTTTATGATATAAGTTTTTGTTCATGTCCCTTTGGACACGTGAGGGTGTGTGGCCCAACGACAGGTTGGCTATGGTTAAAAGCACTGAGCAAGGAGACGTCACGAGATTGAATCCCATTAGGGACAGAGGCAACTTAATAATTTTTTTAATATATTTTATTTTTCTAAAGTTGCCCTAGGAGGAATAAGAGTTGTGATGCATGTTTAGAAAAAGAGTGATTTATGGTGTTTCTCCTTTTGAAAGTATATCATATTATATATCATTGGAAAGTTTATTTCGAGGGCTATTTGATTAACTTACGTAGAGGGAGAAATAAGGTGTATGTAAAGAGATATTTTTGTTTTGTAAAGGGTTTCAAAAGTGAAGGTTATTTTGTTCTTTTTCAAAGGTGATTAATTCTTTCATGAGGGGACATGTTGTATCTTATTGAGTAGGAGTTATAAGGTGTTATTTGGATATTATTTTTGTGATATTAATCATGATCTCTAACCCTTGTTGAAAGTTGAAAAAGAAGTTTGTTGAGTGTGGCAGATTTAGTGGTCATCCAATAAGGCATCAAAAGGTATGAGAAATATTCTCCATTGACTTTGTTTATATGGTTGATTTATGAAATATCATTGGAGAGAAAAGGATTGATTGTGGTTTCCTTTTCGAAAGTGGTTGGTTGAATGCTTCAAGGTTTTATGGTTTGAGAGTTGTGTTTAAACCTTGTTTTATAAGCATAGTTGTTGAAGCCCATTGGTTATACAAAGAACTTGAGTTAGAAAAGAACATGAGTATAATTGTTATGTGAATTTGTGGTTGAGCATTGTTGGAAACATTTGAGTTGGTTGATACATGCTTGGACTAGGGTTTTGTGAGAAAGAGTTATCCCTTGTGGTGATTGGTTGAGTTGAGTTGATTGAGCCTAGTCAAGTTATTGTGTGAGGTGATTGTTCAAGTCTCATGAAACAAACAATTCTATAATTCTGATTTGGGTTGAGATTGAGCTTTGAGATTAGAACATATTGAATCTCTAACAATTCTCTTTATGCTTCTATAAGATTTGAGTTGAGTTAAGATTGACTTGAATTGATTTGAGATTGATTTGATTTGAGATCATTGTGGATCATTGTTGTCATCCATTGTAGAGTGCATTGCCATTCATTGTTGAATTCATCATTCAGCCTTGCCTTCATAGATTTGTGGATGAGATTTGAGTACTACTTGAGCAAGTTCTTGGTGAGCTTATTGTGCAAATTTTGAGCAAGTTCTTAGTGAGCTTGTTGAGTAGTTTTGAGCAAGTTCTTGGTGAGCTTGTTGAGCAGATTTTGAGCAAGTTCTTGGTGAGCTTGTTGAGCAGATTTTGAGCAAGTTCTTAGTGAGCTTGTTGAGGATATTTTGAGCAAGTTCTTGGTGAGCTTGTTGAGCAGATTTTGAGCAAGTTCTTGGTGAGCTTGTTGAGCAGATTTTTAGCAAGTTCTTAGTGAGCTTGTTGAGTAGTTTTGAGCAAGTTCTTAGTGAGCTTGTTGAGAAGATTTTGAGCAAGTTCTTGGTGAGCTTGTTAAGCAGTTTTGGGCAAGTTCTTAGTGAACTTGCTAGAGAAAATTTTGGGCAAGTTCTTGGTGAGCTTGCTAAAGCAGTTTTGGGCAAGTTCTTAGTGAGCTTGCTAGAGCAGATTTTGGGCAAGTTCTTGGTGAGCTTGTTGAAGTAGTTTTGGGCAAGTTCTTAGTGAGCTTGCTAGAGCATATTTTGGGCAAGTTCTTAGTGAGCTTGCTAGAGCAATTTTGGGCAAGATCTTGGTGAGCTTGCTGAAGCAGATTAGTGGATTGCCTACCTCAACAAATCAGTGTATTACCTAGCTTTGAGCAGATCAAAGTAATCATTTGTATTGGGATAAGGATCCTTATTTTTGTGTGAAATATTATAAGGATATTATCTTGTGGAGTACCCCACATTGGGGAAACCATGTTAAATATTGTGTCTTAATTGTGTGTGTGGTGATCTGTGCACTTGTTTACTATAGCTATCTATGTCATTAATGCACACTGCTATATTTTGTTATTGAAATTAAGGACACTAATTGATATTGGTTTGGAAAGAAAGTAAAAAGTGGGAGCTATACTGTTCACCCCCCCCTCTCAGTATAAGCTTGTGTTCTTCAAATGCCATGTATAATATGCTCACAAAGTCTAAGGAAAGTGAAATATCACTTTTTTCCATTGTCAATGGCTTCATTGAGATGGGCTTGAAGATAACATTCCATAGTATCAAAGTTATCTTCTAAGGCTTCACAATGAATTACCTTTGAAGTTGTTGGGACTGAAACTAAAGGGGTTGATATTATTGATAGAAATGATTACAATATATAGGCATAAGCCTATATTCAACACATGACACTTGTCAAGAGAAAATGACAAGTGTCAAGGTGAAGGCATAGTGCACTTTAACTCTAACATTCCCCCTTAAAGTGCACTATCCTAACTAAAGAAGAGACAAAACAAGTCAACATTAGGTAACATTCCCCCTTAATGTTGACTTCTCTAAAAACCAACCTATCATCCTCTCTTATTGCTGATTTGGTCTAGGCTCGTGTTGTTTGCGCTTGGCTCTCCAACTGTGAATAATGCTAGATTCACTATGTATACATCTCGATCTGTTGCCTCAGGGTCAGCCACTTCCACGGGTCTGTTGCCACTAGGTCAGTCGTCTAAGTGCCTTAGGGTCATCATGGGTGCCTTAGGGTCAGCCACTTCTGGGTCTATTGCCTCTGCAGGTCATCCTTAGAGGATGTTGCCTCTCATAGGTCACTGACTAGTCCCACCATAAATATCAAATATTTCCTTATGGTGAACTCAATCTAGAAGGTGTGCTCCAACCAACTCCAGCCCCAGCTATTTCTATCGAGCTCAAGTTTTGTATTATTTGCAGACACATATGATCTAGAGTTACTCCTCCAATGCCCAGCATCAACAATCTTCTACACCACCTGACCTTCCATGGACATCCGAACATGGCGAGCTCTTACACGGGCTAGAACCCTAACCATGGCTTGCATACACCTCAATGTAACCGTCGCTTGTTTCCTTACCTGACGACCTCTAAACAATGCCTGAAGCCCCACCAGTCCTTTGAGTGCTCGCAGCGATCTCCTTGCCAAAAAATCCTTGAAATGTACTCTGAATGCGATTTACAGATAACTTCAATGGATACAGGGGCCTGGATTTCGAATCCCTGCAATTCCACATTCTCTGTTCCTGTCAGAGGAGGCTTATTTTCCTTGGGTGGCTTTATTTCCTCCTCCTCAGTGATATTTACTACAGATTGAAATTCTTCAGAAGTGGTCAATGGCACTCTTGAGACAACATCCTGTGTTGCCGGATTGATTACATCATTCAAGCGCACTCCATGACAATAGGGAATGCAGCAGTGGCTGTAAAAAAAATAATGGACTGTCAGTCCCCCTTCATTAAAAAATTCAAGCGCACTCCTTGGCAATAGGGAATGCAGTAGTGGCTGTAAAAAATAACGAACTGTTAGCCCCCCTTCATCTTCATTCGTAAGGCCAAGCACCACGTCCATGGATCTGGAAAATCAAGGTCATCTCCTTCATTACAGCAGGTACTTTCCCTAAAAAAAAACTATTTTATTCGAGGCCGGACGATGAAAAGAATTCTGCCAATGCCAGAACAACAGATCTCATATTCAATCATGGCGCCACCGTCGCCATCCCCACAAATAAAACCGCAAAGGAGGCACAAAAAACCAAATTTGAATGCACTGCAGAGGAAGCCAGATGCTTTGCATGGAAGAACAAGGGCAAATATTAGATGGACTCAATAGCTGGTGGCTTCTGCAGAAGTTTCGACTGTGCAGAGGCCTGATGATTATGTGAAGATAGTAAAAGAAGTGCAGAAAGAACCTGTTGCTTCTGAGAAGAAGGACTCTCTTCAAGAAATGGGTGAGCTTGCATTAGAAATTACAGAGCTAACCAAAACAATAGGGAAGGAAGTAGAATATTTTGAGAAGCTTGGCAATGAGGTGAAGAACCTTAGAAGTCATGGGACAATTACAAAAGTCTTCCATTTCCAAAATGCAAATGGTAACTGAACAAAATTTTCAGCATTCTCCAAGCGGTATGAAAAGGATTGTTTCTAGTAAACAATATGTTTCTCCTGAATCTGGAAAGGAGGCGGCACCACATCTAATACCATTGCATCATCGTCTGAAGAATCAAGCAAGGGGGCTAATTTACCATTCTACAGATCTAAAAAACTAAAAATAAAAATTCTAAAAATATTTCCCAAATTAAATTTTTTACCATCTGGTTTCTGATCCATCAAATGATGGAGAGCATACTCCCTCGGTAAAAAATAAAAAAATAGGGGGAAAAAAAAAATTTGGGGGGAGGGAGGATTTCCATGAGGGAAATCCCCCCTCAAGAGGTTTCACAGGGCAGGGAAAGCCTGCTCTGATACCAAATGTTGGGACTGAAACTAAAGGGGTTGATATTATTGATAGAAATGATTACAATATATAGGCATAAGCCTATATTCAACACATGACACTTGTCATGAGAAACTAATAAGTTTCAAGGTTAAGGCATAGTGCACTTTAACCGAAGAAACCTAAACTCAGGAGAACTGATCCCAATGAGAGTATCTATTTTTTTTTTCTTACCTTCCCTTTAATAAACACTTTTCCAAATTTTAAGAGGTTTTAATGTTGGATTTCTTTTATCCCTTTTGAGAAATTTTGAGACAAGAATATTATAAATTTCCAACCTTAGCAAAAACCTTAATAACCTCTATTAATATCCCTAAGGATCTTATTTTAGTATTTCTAACTTTCAATAACCTAATTTGGTGTTGTAATCCTTATAGCTCCCAAATTTAGAAAATTAGAACACAATAATATTTGCAAATATTATAAATTTGATTTTTCTAGTAGTAACCCTTATTTCTCCTAGGTTTATTTTGCAAATATTATTTCTCCTAGGTTCACCCTTTGATATTTGGTTTCAATATTGCTATTTTCTCTAGGTTTTGACCTTAGTTTACAATCCTTATATCTCCCTAAGAATGAAAACAATATTAAATAAGGGCTATTTCTTACCTTTCAATGTTGAATTATCGTAATGTTTGATGCCTTTTTTAGCTGTATATGACAACAATGTATAGTTCTCCTTTGGCACTAAAAATACTATTCAAGATTTGGAATCTGCTTGCCTTCAATGCATGAACATTGGCACTTCAAACTATGGGGTCTTTGACCTCCCTTGACCAAATATTTTAATGCTCTCTTCTACTTACTTCCATGCTACACTTTGGATTACCTTGACTGTGCTATGAATTCAATCTCCTTGGAATTGAGAATATTTTTATGAGGGAGGAATCTTGGACCTTGTGACAAGTGTCATAACCATTTATTATGAGTGCTTGAGAGAAGTAGAGATGTCTCTTTCCACTTGTAAACCTTCTTCCAGGACTGAAAGGAACGTTATGTTCTAATATGAGCGCTCATTCTTTTCCATTCCAAGTGTCTCTTTTATTTCTAATGTTCCAACCTCATTTGTGTAACACTCCTTAGTCAATCTTGTAATGAATGGGCGCTTGTGTGGGCACTTGTGTGAGAGCTGCTAGGGTTATATTTAGATAACAAGTATCATCACCTCCTTATGCATGAGTCTTCTACATAATACCATCTCAACATACCTTGCAAAAGCTTCTTATTAGCAATTTGCCTTGGCCAATTATTTCTTTGTTGTGAACGTTTGATGAGGTGGTTCTAGATAATGCTTTTGGAGGATTTTGAGTAGATTTTTGTGGAGCTTTGGTGGTTCCTTGATGGATCTCTAGTGGTGCCTTGGTGGATATTTTGTGGTGCCTTGATGGATCTCCTTGGATGTACGTGGATTGCTATGCTTTCCCTTATTTTTTCAAATTTGTTTTGTATGTTTCTTTGTATATGAGATTACCTTAGATGTAATGCTATTTCTTTACTTTGTATTGTATCTTCTTTTCTTGTAGGTTCGATCATCCAAAATGGAGGAATTGAGAGCCTTTTGAGAGACTTCCTTTCTATGCTTGGAGTGGACTGCTATTCGGCTATTCTTGACTGTAATAATGTACCCTTAAGGTACTCTAGATTCTGCCCCAAGACCCACATATAGCCGATTAGAATTATGCACAATAATTTTTGGTTATAAGAAACCTTCTTGCACTCCTTTTTGTAGATCTGATTTTCTAGTTTTTATGGTAAAATTTTGAATGCAATGGGGGATTTGAGGTGGTCTTATTGAATAGATATATTTTCCTTTTTTTCTTGGGTAATTTGATAACAATACTAAGCTTATAATGGTGTAGATAGAAGCTTCTATTTGATGTAATTTTCTGCACTTTCACCTTGCAACTAACCCTGTAATGCTTTAGATTTGAGACTCACCAATTCTCAATTTTTGAAGCTTCCTTTGCTGAATTTAGTTAGTTGCTATTTTCATCTCTAAAACTTGGAGGATTGAGTTGTTATTGGTGGATTTATTTGGCCACTAAAATTTGCATATTTTGGTGCACTAATTATGTCTTTAGACACTTGATGCTAATATGATTTTGTGCCTTTCTCAAGAACACAAACATTAAGATTTTTGAGAGTAATATAGTAGCGCAAATGAACCCACTAATATTTTACTTTTAATGCACTAAAAATCACACCTTATCACTCCAATAAACTCTCAAAATAACTTATAAGTGCACTTAATCAATCCACTACACTTGATCAAGAATAATATGAAATGAATCTTTAAGAATTATTCTACAATTTCACTACAAACAAAGTTGTAGGAACTAGTTTTTTTTTTTTTCAAAGTAGATATCTGATAGTTGATAGATAGTTGTAATTTTGTAATCTAATCAACTCAAAATATAATGTGCAAATGAAACTTAAAAGGAAATTTTCCCTTTTGCACTTTTGAATAATGTAATTCAATTTTCCTCTTTTGTAACTTTAATCCAAATTAAGGTGCTTGAACAAATATGATAAGTAATCCAATTAATGAATCTACTTACACCAATAGTTGCTTACATTTTTTAAAGCTTTTGTAGCTCTTTTGCAGCTTCTATAGAGGATGTAGATCTTGGTTTCTAATATAACAAAGTTGCTACTTTAAGTAGGGTCTTTCTACTTAGTTTCTTCTTCACCAAAAAATGATCTTAAACTTTCTTTTATGAGCCTAGGTTTTGAAGATTTGATCCTTTAAGCAATATTATACTTTTACTGTAGATTTGAAGAAGTATTTGTATCTAAAATGGTACCTTCTTGTTGTGAGAGGTAATCTTCAAATATCTTGGATTTGGTAGGCTTATCCTGTCTTCAAGTCTTCTTATCGAATTATGACTTCAAGAAGGATCTTCTTCTCAAGATTATAAATATCTTGAGGTTTTCTGAGATTTAGCACTCTTTGCCAAATTGTTCTTCTTCTTTTGGGATTGTTTTCAGATGGTGATAATTGTCCCAAATATTTCACTATATTCTATAGTGAATTTCTCCAATGAGTTCTCCTTTGATGATTTATTTAGTAAGGCTCTCCAAGCCTTTTACTGGATGTTTATTGAGATCTCCCTAAGGTTTTGGATCTTGCAGCTTCTTCTGATCTTCCTTGAGATATTTTATTCAACCTTCTACTCCTGGAAGTGTTGGTCATGAGATATTATTTTGGATCTTTTATTTTTCTACTTATGGATTCGAGCAGGACTCTCCTAGTCCTTCTTCTTACAAGACTAGAAGTTCTTCAATGAGATCTTCTCCTGATCTCTTTACTTTTAATTTTGATTCAGGTGCTGGATTGATTATGAAGAAGATACTCGTCCTCACTTTCTTGTAGGAAGTTTTCCAACTCATTGAATCTCCTTTCCATGCAACAAAGTATTAGTATTGAAATCTTAATCTACTTCTAAATTAGATACTCTCTTCTAGAGTCTTCTTCAGGATCAAGGCTTCTATGGTCTTTTTTTAATATCAAGGCAACTATGGCCTTTTATTTTGTACCAAGTCTTCTATGGCATTTTATTCAGTATCAAGGCTTCTGTGACCTTTTCTTTTGGGACAAGGCTTCTATGGCCTTTTCTTCAATATCAAGGCTTTTGTGGCCTTTTCTTATGGATCAAGGCTTCTATGGCCTTTTCTTCTAGATCAAGGATTCTATGGCATTTTATTATGGATCAAGGCTACTATGGAATTCTATTCTTCTATGAAGTTCTCAATATAGCAATGGAGATCTCCAGTCTTCTAACTTCACCATGACTCTTCTCTAGAAGTCTTTATCTGCAGTATTATTTTCTTGCACAAGGAACTAATATTTGCACTATGAAGACATGCTGAACTTTGGATAATGAAGTTGAAGTCTCCTAGGCTTCTGTTGTAGGAGGTGTCTCAATCATATAAGAATTAATTTTTTGCAACAAAAGAAAACTTAGGCAATAGTTAACAAATTCTAGATATCCTGAATGATCTTCACTAGTTGATTTGTCAATATAATGGATTGAATGCTAAGTCCTAGTCTTTTTGAGTTTTTCCTACAACTCTGTGGAAAGACTCTAGCCAAATGTAATCTCAATATTTTTTAAACTTATATTTCTTTCATTCCTCAGTTATGGCTCCCCCTATTTCTACCACCTAGACTCTTTTGAGAGTTTTTGATAGTGGTTGGTCCAGCAGTGCGTCAGGTTGACAAAAAAATTAGGCTCAATGATAATGGTGGTTTTCATATTGATCTACTATGGCTAGATCTACCATGGATCTGATACCATTGTTATATTTTGATGTAGTATGCAATGGGAGATAGCAATCACAAGATGCAGAATAATATAAAAGAAAGTAAATCTGCGGGATGACTAAAATATGCTATAAATAGAAATCATGGAATGAATACAATGTAGCTATGGAGGAAATAGAAACTCCATGAACAAAGCTACTGGACTACATTGCACCCATCACCAATATAAGGTGACCTACATAGAACTATGCTACTACCTATGAATATGCTTTGAGCTTCTATATCTTTCTTATTACAATGAGACCCTTTTTATATAGGAAGATAGGTTCCTTAGCCAACACTCTATCTAGTTGTGCAAGGGATACCTTGCACATTGACACTCATGTATTTATTATATTGCATGAAGTAACTAGATAAATTCCCCCTAAAGTAATCGAATGTCCTAAGTATGTACCTTGGAAGGTGTATTTATATGATCCAAATGATGTAATATAATCTATTTCTAACACTTACAACAAGTTAAATTGGAAAAATATTGGACCTTGTAAGGTATTAAAGATGTATGTAGCTAGTGCTTATGAAACTGAACTCTTAGAATGAGACAAAACATCATCAATTTTTAATATCATGGATTTGTATCCATATTATGGTAAATCCTTGATAGTATTGAAGTAATCACACCTGATTCTTTGATGGAAGAATGAATAACACAATTACCAAGAAATAAATGGGATGAAATAGAGGCAGTGATAGATTCTAGAGTGGCCAAAAGGAATAGAGGTAAAATATATTATGTATATATTGTCAAGTGGAGGAACTAGACAACTAAAGTAGTGATATATATGAATTCTTTTGAGATTGCTAAATATGGCATCTCAATTATAAATAAAAAAAATGTTCATGAGCTTATGCTCATGAAGCATTTCCTCTTACCCAATGAGTATGATGTAGGAGCATCTAGCATATAAAAATTTATTAAAGGTCTAATAATAATGATTGGGAAAATTGTTTAGGTAACTGAAAAAACTTGTATAAAGGGAGAAGAGGAATAAAAAATGTGAGCACAGAGAAATAAGAGGATGATGTGTAGGAGAAGGTCAAATAATAAAAATGAAAGAAAAAAAGAAGAAAAGAGAGGATGAGGTAAGTGCTTGAGAAGAGAAGATAGAAGCATGTATAGGGAGACATGCAATGTATACAATATGGTGTTGCTATAAAAATATTGTTCAAGTTTATTGATAATACAATTTCCCTTCAAATTATAAATTCTATCATGTGAAGATTATGTGCATATTTAACATCTAGATTGTGAGACTATGCATTACAAAATCTTGTGTGTTTGATTAAATTTGTGAAATTTAAGTTGTAGAATAAACTTTGTATAATGATTTCTATTTAGGAGAGACACCATTCATATTACACTTCAAGTATTGTAGCACAAATACCTGTCATTCTTGTAGTGGTCATTTGAATGGTTGATGTTCAAATTCTAGAGGTACAAGAGTTGTATGTTCATAATAAACAATTATCATTCCAAAGGATATAGTGCAAGTGGATCACTCGACATCCAACTCCCATCATCATGTGATCGATGCGTTGTTGAGTGGAGAAGGCATGTGTAAGCATTGCTCAAGTCAACCTATCATTCAAGCAAAAGATGTCATTCGACTGTAGTCCCAACAAATATGCTATGAATGTCATTCATGTGAGTACTATTCAAATACAAGACTATGTACCATTCAAGGAGAGATAAATTATCATTCTAGTGGAAGGCATTAGAATAATTTGGGAGGATATCATTTGAGTTGTGTCATGAATAAGACTGATGTTCAAGAGAAATGAAAGAACTATTATAATTCAATATAATATTGTTTAAATAGTGATTAAAGGATTGTTTTAGGAAGCTTCGTTCAAGTGGTGGGCATGGTATCATTCAGGTAAAAGAGTGTCATTCAAGTTAAACCTACAGTTTTGTTCAAGTGAATGGAATTGTGTCATTCAAGTGGAAGATATAGTGGCGTTCCTATACTATTGTACGTGTGATTTGTGATTATTTATGAATTTATGTTGCTTGAGGAGGTAGTCATTCAATTGACCCATTTCTCTTGGTACTACATCTAAGGGTATTTCATTGTACAATGTATTTATTATTTTATAGTATTTTATTATGTAAGCCCAATGGACCATGGTTAATTCTATTATGGTAAAAACCTCTTTATTATTGTAATTAACATAAATTACACTAATTATGTTGACTTAGGTTAAACTCTATGATGTAATTAGGGTTTTGGTATTGCTATAAATACCACCCTCAGACTCATTTCTTATCAGAATGTTGTGTATTATTATTTTTTTGCTTGAGAAAAAGGGGTTGTAGTTGGCCCCCCACACTTGAAAAATCACAACTCTCTCCTTTAGAGATTGAGATTTTACAAATATATTTAATTCTCATCTCAATTGAGTTTCTATAGCTAGATACCTACATATTTTTTCATAAAAAATCTGAATTCTTTATTTTCATTTTTTGGATCTTCTTCAATTTTCTATGTGGATACAAATATTCCTAAATTCAACATCCTTCTTCTTGAATTTTTTTTGTAGTAGAGTGTGTTGTGTAATAATATCCATGAATATAGTTATTATTTATGGTGCCTACGAGTGCACCCAAATTCCTATGTCGCTCATTTCTCTTTCCTATTTTTATGCTTTCTGTATAAGATTTGCATGGATGATTTATTCCTATTCATATTTTGGAAAATATTGTGAATTCCAACACGGTATTAGAGTGGGTATGGAGCAATATTGCTTGGTCATATAGAAGCATTCTTTAGAGCCTCTGATCCTTCTTCTAACTTGGTAGACAAAGTCAAAAATAGTTATCCAAGCTCGTAAGTATCTTAATTTTTTTTATATTGGAAATCCTTCTTACTTTGTTGTTATTGAAGCATCTTTGATTCCTTGATCAAAAAATCATATTTTAGTTTGGAAGACCACTCTACTCTCTCCCTTGGCTACAATAGGAAGGAAACCAAGTGGTGGAAAATTTTGAATTTACAATTCGCTAGTTTGATACCATTTTTATTTTGTGTGTAAGCACATGCACATGATCCAAACCCACTTTTGTGTTTAACATGATTCTCCTATAGATATGCCAAACTATTCGATCTATATTGGGGCTATAATAAGTTGGTTATAAAGGAAGTATGTCATCTATGACATATTTGGTTTGAAAAAGAGTGCAACCACTTGTTTTATCTACCTTAGCAAAATTGGAGGGACAAGTAGGACTTGTCCTCCTAGATTCTATTAGTTTGCATGACTTAACAACATGCACATAATTTTCTATAACATGAGAGGATGGAGGTCATGTGTTCAATACTCAATGTGGCCCTTTTATGGAGACGGTGTGGCAAATTGACTCTTCTACAAAAATCCTATTGCTTTTATTGTAGTTGTAGCTTGTACGTAGTTGGTTATATGGAGTTTTCTAATTCTTAGAGGTCAAGGGGTTGAATCCTGCCCCTTTATTTTTTGTCCTTCTTACTTTTGGGTTGATGGTATATGTGCAAAAGTATCTTCAACAACTCAAACGACACATTCACTCTTCGGCTAGCCCAAGGGTTTTGAGAAAATGACGACTCATGTTTGAATCACACAAAAGGTTTGGTTGGAACTTTCAAGAACTTAACAAACTTGGGTTAGTAATGTGACCAACATGGCACTATTGCTTGCCATTGAAACAACCATTTTTTTATAAATATATTTCTCCAATCAAAACTAGTTGATTGCTACAATTTGAGTTGTGTAGGGAATCCGAGTTGGCAAAAAAGTCACTTGACCACATCAAAGAATCTTGGATCACCAACTGGTAGTAGATGGTTGGCTCATTTTTTTCTAAGATTTTGAGCTTTTCTTTATGGTTCATTAGGACAAATCTTTTGGAGGCCATAAATTTCACATATGAAATAATTTTAAGCCTTTTTTTAAAAAACTGTATGATTATTTGAGCTCTATGCATTAATGGTGTTAATTCCTAGACTTGCTATAGTATTCAAGGTCAAATTATGTAATATGGACCACAAAACCCTAGATCCTTGCCTTAATGGGTGCAACCACAATGTTTGGTCAACTTAGATGATTGACCTGCTATAAAATAAGAACCCATGGTGCATATTTTAGGAGGATATAACATTTGTTCTTGATGATGAAACTCACCATCAAAAAGTAGAAAAGGCTCTAGGTTTGGTTTCCTTACTGATTGAACTAGAGTTGCTTTTCCACATCAAAAAGAAGAGTGACCCTATCAAGGCATGGCCAAAACCATTAACTTTATGGAAAGGTTAATAATACTAAAATAAATCACTTGGAATTAGAGATTTTTCTCTTAAGACAATTGAGTTTGATAATGTTAAGGACTATATTATAAGATTCAAGGATTTAAGGGTAGATATTATATCTTTTGGAGGTAAAAAAAAAAGATGATGCAAAATGTGTTAAGAATATCATTGCTAATCTCTCCCTCTCCTTTTAGATGTTGAACCTAATGGTTTATGTAATTCCTATGTTCTTAGAATCTCATGAGACTCTTACTCTTTACCAGATGTTCTCTCTTCTAGTTTACTTTTAGGTGGTAATGTAAAATTATGGTGAAACTCCACAAATAGAAGCTTATAAAAAGGAATTCAAATATGAGGGTAAGACCTAGGGTCCCAAGGTCTAGGCTAAATATTCAAATAAAATAAATATCACTTGCAAATACTATAAGAGGGAGGGACATCCAACAAAGTATTACTTGCTAAAGTTGCAAAGGATTCAAGTTGAGTTTTTGAAGTTATGTCATCTTCTAGATGATGAGGAAAATTCATAAGCATCTACCTCAACTATAGAGGCCCACTAAAGCATCCATTATTAGGGGAAGGTATTATTGTCATTAAGGTATTCTCTCCTTGACCCCCCAATTTAGATTATGGTAGGGTGTTAGAACTATAATCTCCTTCATGGACAAGAGTTGATATTATGCAATGTATTGGATAGGCCTAAGGGCATTTCATTGTACAATGTATTTATTATTTTCAATATTGTATTATGTAACCCTAATGGATCATGGTTAACCTTGTTATGGTTAAACCCTATTTATTATTTATAATTAAACTAAAGCCCATTTATTATGTCAAATTAGGTTAAACGTTATAATGTAATTAGGGTTTTGGTATTGCTATAAATACCTCCTCACACTCTTCATTTCTCATCAGATTGTTGTGTAATATTATCTACAATTATAATTATTATTTATGGTGTTTATTGGTGCCCTCAAATTCCTATGTAGCTATATTATCTTTCATTTTTATTTTATATTTTTTGTATAATATTCATGAGATTTGGCCTTCAATCATTAAACCTTTTTTATTGAACTTTTCTCTTGAACTTGTTTGCAACTTAAAATTTTGCTTTTGAAAGGTGTAGTGATTTATCACTACAGTTCTGGAGGCTCTTAGGGGATCTTTAGCCTGCTAAAGATAAGTAACCTAGAAACTCGTGCCTTAGTCCATTGGACACAAAGTTAGAAAAAAATTCCCCTGAAAGTAAAAGTTTCCAACGGTCAAGCCACATCTTTAAAAATTTGCAGGTGGTCAGGACTTTCGCTATCTCATGAAACTGAGATCACCTATGGTACATATGTATAAAGTTTTAATTAAGTGGCCTTTATTCATTGGACATGGAGTCAAGGACCTACCCACTAGTTTATTGAGTCATTTCTTTATTTCTTTTTCTCTAGTTTCTTGGGTGAAAAATGGTCACCCTAATGAAACTGGGACACTTTTTTAGCTTTCCCACCCATGGTAGGAAGGTGCTAGAGATAATGCTATGGTTGGCACCATTGGGGTGAGTCTCCCATTTTGCAGTCGATCCTTTTGAAGTTATTTCACCCTTGCAGATAAAGAGGTTCTCTACATATGCTTATTTTGACTCTTCAAAAGGGGGGCATCCAAGGTAAAATTTACCTATCATCCTACATGCTCACTAGAAGGGTAGAGGAGGTTTAACCCAAAATTTTCCTCCTCATAATGAGTCTTTTTAGCTTTTGGCCAATTTGTAGACTCATGCCCTTCATAATGTATGTGGAGGATCTCCTTTGAGATATGCTTTTATGTTCAAGAATATTGTATATCTCGGTTTTATCCTCCACAAGGATGCTTTGCATCTCCTCTTTTGATGTATCTTTGGGGGGAGTGCTTGGCTCAGGTTCCACTCTATCTCCTTCTATGAAGTCGCTCATGACTAAGGCAACAAGCTGATCCTAGTTAGAGATTGAATGTAGAGAGAGAGTGTTCTACTTTTGACAAACCTCACCTTTTAGAGAAGCCACCAACAAACTGAGGACCACATCCTACTTTGTGATGTTGTGCACCTAATAAATGAAAACTATTTCTTGTAGGTGCTCCAATGGGGATGTTGGGCCTTCACCAATATATTTAGGCAAAAGTTATAACAGTGATATTGGAATTTCCCCCCAAATAACCTTTGGATCTAGGGATCACAACGGGTTCTTTACTCCCTAGGTGGGAGATAGCTCTTGGAATGGGATAGGCATCTCAAACCTATGGGTCCTCTAGATTTTTGCGGAGTCGTTCGATGAATACAACTTCTTGCTTTTGTAAAGCAAGTAGATTGAGGTTTTCACCTAAATCTCAGTTTGGTATCTTCAACAATGGCTTCTTCCGGTATTCGTTCTATAGTAGAGTCACCAGGTGAGTGTAGAGATGCTTCAACAAGCAAAAATGAATAAAGACCCTCACTAAGGCTCATTGTTGTGATTTTGGGATCAATGACGATCACGCCTCGTGGGAAGCGACACAACGGGGCTGCGACCAAGAGCATAGGGTTTGGCTCAATTAGGGCCTCTGAGAGTTTGTACAAGGTCGACTCCTTGTTAGGATGTGATATTCAAAGTATGCTTATGCTCAGCAAGGGAAAATGGATGCAAGAAAGTAAAAAGAAAAAGAAAAGATAACTCAACAAAGGAAAGGGGTAATACGTCAAGAAATCCAGTAAGATCTTCCTATAAAATAGGTCTGAATGCTATGTGCTAGCAGTGAACAATTCCTCTCCTCAACACAGTGAAGCACAAATGAGAGTTACCAGTTATATGCATGCATAAAAGGCGAGTCCCATTGGAGAGCCAAGCAAGTGACTTGGTACGAAAATAGACGCAAGCCCCTTACACACGCATACACTTAATAAAACCCAAAATTCAGATAAAAGATCATAGACAAATACATACACAGAAATAGGTTTGTAGGAGGCCACATATGGCTATATCGAAAAATAGATAGGTTCTCGTGTGTGTGTATATATATATATATATATACAAGCAAGATTTTACATATATTGTGCTAGAAGGAGGTGTTCAATTATGAATATCAATTGATCTTGAGCCATTGGATGAGAAGCTACTGTCTTTATTGTCATCTACCCATTTTTTAGAATTCCCATAATATGGGTGTAGAAGATTGCTTTAATCAATACTCTAGATCTTTGAGCTACTTTTGTCGTGGCTCCATGTTGTTACCATCCTTTCTTGAAGATACAAGACCTTTTTGTAGGAAAGGTCAATATTTCTCGAAGAATGCACACGTCATTGGTTTGACTTTAGAGGCATCAATGGTCTTCTTTGAGAGTTTCACTTTATCACTTAGGGCTGCTTGTCTTAGAATCTTCAAGACTTTTGCCTCTTGTACCTTTGTCAGGACTTTTGCTCCATGTCTTCTATATGCAACTTAGGAACTTTTGACTGACGGGCCTTCTTTACCCATGAAAATTGACCTCCAATCATCAGACATTTTTTATCAAACTTTTTTGTGCTTGTTTGTGACTTAAACTTCTACTTTTGAAAGTTGTAATAATTTATCACTATAAAACCTTATCTACTCCTCAACTATAAGTGACTCTAAATACTTTTTCTATATAATCTTATTCCATTAACCTTCTTTAATATTATCTTTCTTAACAAAAAAAAAAAAAAAAAAATTGATATTATTTATATTTTATTTTTAAATTACTTTTATTTAAAAATTTACATAAGGTTAAAACCTCAAAAAGCCTTGTCTCATCAAAAACCATTGTGAGCGAAAGATCTCAATATGCCATGGGAGTACGAAGGTCCATGTGAAATATTCTAACTTATAAGGGAATTTCTATAGCATATGCTTTCTCCATAGAATGGATACGGTGGTTGATTAAAAACAAAAGTAGGTTGATCGGTAGAACTGGTGATTGTGAAGTCCAACTACTACTCCTCGAAAAAGATAAGTCGAGTGTTTATCCG